>CANXYC010888023.1:0-11121 GCA_948193065.1 Aleurites moluccanus | reverse complement strand
CTTCTTAAGGTATTTTCTTTGGGATTTATTCAAGTCTATGGGTTAGGATAATTAATTCTAGGTATATAGAATTTATTGTTAGTGATTTGCGGCAATTAATGATAGTTAATGTGGGAGAATTTTTTTGGAAGTAAAAACTGCTATGAACAGTAACTCCGAATTTTAATGTGGAATTTAATATAGTTTTTCTTTAAGAGAATTAATGGGATATTGTTGGGAATTAAGAATAGAGATTTTAAGATAATTTATTATTAGGAAATCATGGGGAATATCATTAAATTAGAGAAGCCTAATTTTTGTGTATTTGGGATTTTCTTAGGAGGAGAATTCAGAATTTGATTAAGGAAATTGAGCAGGCAGTTTGCTAAGGAGAAATTTAAGGCAATTGTGCAAGAGGTAAGTATGAACATTTTGTTTGATACCCCTTTCTTTGGAAGTAATACAACCAATTATTGTTACCTTTGTTATTCTATTACACATAAATGTTCATAAATTATATATTGTAAATGGCTTGATCAATATTCTTGGGTCAAGTCCATATGTTCCTGCTTATGAACCCAATTTAAATTATTATTGTATGATGATGGTCTTGCGACCAATATGCCTCTTATGTGATTGGAACCCATGAACCATGGATAGAACGCTCTTCCCAATGAGAGTAAATTCATTGGTCCATTGTGCACTTTGGGAACTCAGCTAGTAGAGTTTTGTACCTGTGTTCTACCTAGAGGGGACCAGGAGCTCTAAGCGTATGCCTGGCCAAGCATGCATTTGCGATAAGGTAGCAAGGACTACTGATGCGCTCTGTTATGAGAGGTAGCATGGCTATCGATCATTCTGTAGTTCTGCCATGATATTTGATAGTGCTATTTGATTGTGAGCACTTTTATTTTCTTGTAAACTTAGCCATATTCTGATTCTGACTATATTCTTGAAAGAAATTTTTCCCCTAAATTTTACATTGATATAAGTATGTATATGCATTCCTTTCTAATACATGTTCATATCTTACTGAGTTGAAGGCTCACTCCTCTTCTGTGGATTTCAGGTGATAGTTTAGCTCGTGAGGGAGCTAGCAGAGAAGATCAAGCTTCTTGACTTATTTTCTCCAAGAAGCTTCATTGTAATTATTGTTTTGAGATATCTTGTATAATTATTAATGGTATTGTGATATAATATGTATTGGAGTATATTCTAGAGCTCCGTAGCTAGTCTTTTGGGAATACTATAATATTTTGATGTATGAATGTTATCCTTTAGGTACTCTTGTTCCCCTTTGATGAGAGATGTCTTCTTTTGATCATTAAGGAACAAGAGAAAGATATGGACTGATATAGAAAGATGTATTTGATTTTATTTGATTATATGTATGAATATGGAAATTTTACGATAAAATATGATGTTATAATCTATTTGGCATTTATGAGAATCGTGATTTGTGAGTTCTACGGGTTTATGGTGGCCTTAAGCCTACTCTTGCCCTAGGACCGTCGCACCATTGGGATTGGGGTGTGACAATTTTCTAAGGTATTAATGCTCAAATTAATGCATTAGACTTCTAGATTATTCTGTATTAAGACAGAAATCATCATATTTGAGCAAGAAATCACATAAATTACAGTTTGAAGGAAATAAGGTAAATTTTCTTCTTAAGCTATTTTCTTTAGATTTATTTAAGTCTATGGGTTAGGATAATTAATATTGGGTATATATAATTTATTGCAAGTAATCTGAAGTCATTAATGATAATTAATGTGGGAGAAATCAGAATGTTGAGACTGTCATGAATAGTAACATGAACAGTAACTCAGAAATTGAATGCAGATTTTCTTTAAGAGATAAATAAAATTATTGTTGGGAATTAAGAATAGAGATTCTAAGATAATTAATTATTAGGAAATCATGATAAATATTATTGATTTGGAGAAAACTCTAATTTTGTATATTTGGGGAAATTTCTTAGGAGGAAGAAATCAAATTAATTGAAGAGTTAGAGTTGGAATTTGCTAAAGGAAATTTCAAGAGAAATTGTATTAAGGTAAGGATGAACATTTATTTTTTTCTTGTCTCTTTTAAATATCAAGACCAAACATCTTTGATTTGTTCATTCACATATACTTATATATATATATATATATATATATATAACTTGATCAATTTTCTTGGATCAAGCTCAGATGATTCTTGTTTGTTAAACCCGATTTGAATGATGTTATATGATGATGGTCTTGCGACCAATATGCTTCTTATGAGATTGAAACCCCATGACCCATAGGTAGAATGCTCTTCCCAATTAGAGTAAATTCATTAGTCCATTGTGCAGTTTGGGAGCCCAGCTGATAGGGTTTTTATCAGTATTCCACCTAGAGGGGGCCATGAGCTCTAGGCGCAAGCCTGGCCAAGCATGTGTGCACGTTAAGGTAGCAAGGCTACTGATACGTATGTTATAACATGAGATCAGTTTTATCAGATGAGATTTGATAATGCCATTCTTTCTGAACATTTTATATTCCAAGTATGAACCATGATTTGATTTATGATATGATTTGATATAGCCAAATTATTATGAGTACCATGTTCCTTCAAGTAAAGCTTATGATTCCTTGATGTCTATATGTATAAATATTTATTCATGACCATGATTCGATATTCAGATTCTTGATTTAAAATGTTCATATTTTACTGAGTTGAAGGCTCACTCCTCTTCTGTGGATTTCAGGTGATATCATAGCTCATGAAGGAGCTAATAGAGAAGATCCAGCTTCTTGATCTATTCTCCCAAGAAGCTTCATTGTAATGACTTTTGAGATATTTTGTATATTTATTTAATGGTGTTATGACACAATATGTAATGGGAGAATACTTTAGAGCTTCGTAGTTAGTCATTAGAGGATACTAGTATATTTTGATGTATGATTGTTACCTTTTTGGGTACTCTTGTTCCTTAGTGATGTGAGATGTATTTTTTGATCATTAAGGAACAAGAGAAAGCAATGAAATGATAATAGAAAAGATATGATTAATGTTAAATTATATATATGGAAATGATCATTGAATGAAATGTATGATGTGGAATATGATAGAATGGTATATGAGATTCATGATTTGTGAGTTCTACGGGTTTATGGTGGCCTTAAGCCTACCGTTACCATAAGACCGTTGCATCACTGGAGTTGGGGTGTGACATTTAATATTTTAAAATCATGTTTAAAGAATAAAAAAATAATTAATATGTAAAAAGTTTATAATTGTATGATTTAGGTCACTTTTGTATAAACACATACACACACCTAGAGTGAGCTACTATCTAAATTTAATAAATAATTGAACTTAATTTTTAATGTGTTTAAACCCTGAAAAGATAAAAATAAAAAATAAAAGATTTGGATAATCAGAGTCAAAGGGTGCCGAAAATCGGACTCGAATTGCTTGAAAATAGCCAAAAGGCCATGGAAGAAAACTCCTAGCCCTTCCCCAGGGCCACGATTGCCCTATAATAGGTTCATCTAGCTCTGCTTCCTTTTGTTTCTTTGTTTTGTGATTTTTCTTACTTGTTTGGTGCTTTTTTTGTACAAATATGATACATATTATGTATATAAGTTCGTAAAACATAATTTATGTGATTAAATAATGATTTTAATTGACTAGAGGTACATTAGGGTATTTGTACTAATTTAAATCTTTTTTGCCTCTTTGTTGCCATGATACTTAGTTTAAGTCTTAAACTTGAAAACTGATATGTTTAGTGTTATGCAATGATTATGACATGTTCAAACACTTGTTAAATGATCCTAAAATGAATAATATGACATGTTTAGCTCTGTTGTAATGAATTAATTTAGTAAAGAAAGTTATTTTATCATGATTATGTAAGGTTTAATATGCATAATGCACTAAACCTATTTTAGCATAAATGTCTTATGTTTTAATAAACAAAATGCAATTGTATAGTGAAATATCTACTGATTTTTTATAATTACTTTTAATAATAATATGAAAATATGTTTTAAGCATGATTATTAAAATGAACAAAAAAAAAGCATGATATATTGATTACCATGTAAATATAAATTTGATTGTAGGTTAGCATATCATAATTAGGTTAGAGTGTTGAAATGATTTAATTTAAGAATGATTATGCAAATAAGTCAATAGATATATTTTGATCATATGTAAATAAACCAAAAGAATTAAAATGGTTAGGTTGAATTTTTAAATCATGCATACACAAACATGAGTCTTGATATAATTGATTGAAAGAAGAAAGATTGTTTTGCAAAGTAGTTTGTGTTTGTATTTTATTATATGAACTAACCATGTAAGAAAGTCATGATGAAATACATAACATGAGACCCATAAGATCCAAACATGAGTAAAATAAATGGGCTAATGTGCATTAAGACCTAGAGGTTTTATTTGGCTTGGCACTTGGATTTGCAGCAGATTTTGGGGAGTTCTCAATACTATGAATTTTTTTTATTTGTAGAATTAATATTTAAATTTTATTTCAAAATCATTTTTATTGATATGTATTTTAGTATATTTTTGTTATATTTTCTGTTTTTTATGGTTTTTGTTATGTTGTTTTTAAGTTCATATTGTTAGTAAAATTAAAATTTTGTTTTCTTGTGGTTTCTATTATACTTTATATTTTGTTGTTATGTAAAATATTTAGTATATGTTTGATTGTATTTGAATTTTTAATATTTATTTTTTTGAATTCTTTTACTGATCATTTTAGTATATTTTTATTATATTTTTTGTTTTATTGTGGTTTTTATTATTTTTCTTTTAGTGTTTATTTGATTTCTTACACTAATCTAAATTTATAATGGATGGATATAATATTTATGTAAGTAAAACTATATTATATTGGAAAAAATTTTGCAATAATAAAAAAAAAATTGAATTAATTGAATTTTTTTTTTGGGTTGATGTAAATTTTAGTTAAAAAATATATTTTTTTAAATAGAAAAAAGTATTTTGAAAGAATTTGTTTCACAAGGTAAAAAAAAAACAATTTTGCTTTTTTCTTTTCTAAAAACTTACCTAAAACTAACATAAATAAACATAAAATCAGCCTAAACAAAGGCGCACGCACCATGCATATGCTAAACATCTCAAATAGATGATTTTCACTCGAAACAGCTCATTATTTACTAATATAAATGTCTTCATTAATATTTGTTGAATATTTGAATTTATATAACATTCATCAAAATTTGATGTATATATGATCCACCTAAGATTATATCTGTCACATCCTCACTTCAGGCATGCGATGGTTTTAGGGCATGGGTAAATTTAAAGTCATCAGACACATGTAGAATCTGTTACTAATTAATTCCCTAAAAATCTCGCCAGAGTTTCCTTTATAATTTCAAGTTAATTTCGAGGATATAAACGTCATTAAAAAATTTACCACAACCTGCAGAACAAATAGCACTCCTAATAATCCTCCTTATAACATCAACTTCAATAATTCAATAAAATATTCATAGCACTTCAATAATCATTTCACAGTATTCACATCTTCAATACTTAATTCAATTATATTTTTTAGTTCAACGTCAATTATTTACTTTCTCATAATTCAATTTACATTAATACGATCAATAATTCCTTAATCCACTTATCACTTATTCATTTATTAGCCATTAATAACTTATCATTCATTTTCTTTATTATCAATCACTTCTAGTTAATCATAGTATTAATCATCTCATGTCACTATAGTAATGTATTCTATATCGTCAATTCAATATAATTATATTGTTATTTTTACAATTATATTTATAATCTTGACTTTTACCATGGAGCATCTAGAGTAGCTACCTAATCCTAAAATGATAATAAATACATTAACATTATAGGTTCCAATTGGAAGAAGGAGAAGAACTTGGAACCTCTTCTATTTCCTTCCAAACCTAAAAAATATTAAACAACCACTTTGTGAGTATATAACACAATGAGATATAGATGTACAATCATGCAAGTTAGGTACACAATGAAGGTTTATAAATCAATAAAGAATATCAATTTTGGTAATCAATATATCAAAGGTCACATTTTGCCACATCAGTACAATTGCATGATAGAAAATTTGGGTCCATATATCCACATAGATATTAAACAGAGGCTATAGTCCCATAGCATGCTTCTACTCATACAATTGATCAGACTGTATGCTTAGGATCTTACCTCCTTCTAGCTAGGGTCTACATTATTTCATTGTGTGCAATGCCGATGTATTTTAATTCCTATCCCATCAGAAGGGCTTCTCTGTCAATGCATTACAATGGAGGCAATTTCAGATTCACATATAAAGAATCATATAATTTCAATTCACATTTAGGATCCATTTATAACAATAGGATCAATTATCAATAGAATCAATTCAAAGAACAATTCAATAGATGATAACAATAAATGGTACAATCATTAGGGTCAATTAGATTTGAAAATTTAAAAGATGCATATGGATTACAAAATTATGCATAACTATATATCTATAACTCATCGTAGCTTGTAGATTCCACATTTTCAATTTCCTAACTCCTTAGTCCAATGAAGTAGCACATATAGTCTGCACTTCACATTTCATTGTTCCTTTCATACTACACATTCAATTAATTTTAATTTAGATCCTAATTAACATAAAATTTTATTATTTAAACTTTAATTAAAGAAATTTCATAAAATCCCAAAATTCTAGGGTTTGCTCTTAAGAAAACTATCACTGGAATCCTTAGTTCATTTACTCATATCTCTAGCTACACTTATCCAAGTACTTCAATTATTTTTCTTAATTAAACTAGACATCTGAGATTCTAACGTATCCAAAATTTAGATTATTCTAAGTACTACACAATTTATAGTAGATTTCTAATTCAGCCTTACAACCCTGAAACTCTCATCTTGGCATACCTCACTGTTTTAGCTACAACTCAATCCATACATGTCCAATTGTAAAACTGTTTCAAAGAAACCTATATAACATATAAATAAATTTTTTTTTTAATGTTTTGCACTTCTCCTTATTCAAACTCTGAGATCCTTAAATTTACAAAACACAGTAGAATATTATGCAGTGCATCAATCCATACTAGTTCTACTTATAGCCTAATAACAATTTACTCACTTAAAATTTTGCAAAACTATTACAAAGCAATATATTTAAGACCTAAAGCTACAACTTTCATTTTTTATATTTAAAAGTCCACCATTTGGTGAATTGGTTGGAATGATAAATTAAGGACATATTAACAATTAATAAGATAAAGAAAGGAAGAGAAAAATCAAATATAAGAATTCTATAGTGGTTCAACCAACACTTGCCTACGTCCACTCCTCAATATCACACTTGAGTATTTTACTTGATCTTTTTGCGGGTGTAAGATCAAACCCAAGTGTTTTTGCTCACACTCAAACCTTACAAAGTGTTTTCAAAGACTCACACTTCAAACCTTCACAAGTGTTTTATCAAAGGCTCACACTCAAACCTATACAAGTGTTTTACTAAGGCTCACACTCAAACGCTTAAGAATTACAAGAGATGAGAAGAAGAAAAATCCATTTTGACTTTTTTCCAACTCTCAAACAATCAATGAGTATTAACCAATTCAAAGATTTACAACTAATAGCTCACAAAAATGGTTTAATAACAAATAGACTTTTCAAGCTATAAATATGAATGATTTGATGCTATAACTCAATAATAATTTTCAATTGTTATTCTCTTATTTTTAAGCTTCCCACCAACTCATATTTATAGCATTGGATGAAATATATCCATTTGGCTTCATTTAATGCCAAAAAGTGCAGTTGACATCTTTTCCAATGACTAGTTTTTATTATTGATTTTCCAGAGTAGCGAGGGCTACTTAAAGTGTAGTAGGCACTACTTAATAAGTAGTGAGCGCTACTTAGCTCATTTTCCAAACTTGAGCTATTAGACCTTCCGGACTTCTCAATAACGACTGCGACTGATTGATAGCGGGCATGACTTCTTTTCTTCATATCTTGAGATATACAACTCTAAATCATGCTCTATTTTTTTTGTTGGATACTTTAAAATGTCTAATAAAAATTTTTAGTATATGAAAACTCCAAAATAATCAATATTCATACTCTAAAAAATATGAATATTTTATTACTCAAATCTATAAGACTGTTTGAGCATACTTCACTATTTCTTCATTTTCTCCTTCCCTAGAAATCCAAATCACTTGATTCTTTTTCCATATGAAAGTAGATATCTATATTCAATTATGTAAAATATCATATACAAATTCTTCTTTTATAATTCCCAAAAATATTTTAAAGTTATCTTAGCTATTTTGTCCTAGTCTGTCAACTTGAGCATAATTTATTTAAAAATACATATCTCCCTTTTCCAATGTCCAATGCTCAATCTAATTTATGTTCACAAAATTATACATCCATATATTTTCATCCATACCAATTTTGTAGACTAATTCTATCTATGAAAGCATTGAAAATAGTTTGAACTTGACGATAGCGCAGAACACCATTGCATGTTTTTCATCTAAGCAACCCTTTGGATATTCTTTAATATCTTTCGCTGTAGATTTCCATTTGACTTAATTCTAGTTGAATTGGGAAGATAAATTCATCTCTTTCTATCCATATATAGTTCATCATCTGAAACAATCTACACAAGGTTCAATATTTGATTGAACTTGCTAATTCATTGGATTTGTAAAACCTATGCTTTGGCAATGGTCATGATTTCTCATGCCTTAAACAACTTTAATAAATTTGTTAGCATAATTAATACATTGATATGTTTTGTTATCATCAAAATCAACATCAAACCCAAGAGGTCCAATAATCTCCCCTTTTTTGACGATAACAAAACTATACATACAAGTGTTTAAGAAATATGTAAAAAAGCTCAATTAATGTTTTGCATATAACACTTGTATAACTTCTCCCCCTTTTTGATATCTATAAAAGATTTTGCACTCCCCCTTTGAAAATAAATTGCTTAACACATAAAGGGGTCCAAATAATTTCTCTTCCTATTTCAAGCATTTCTCCCCCTTAATAAATAAAAATGTTCAAGGGGTACACAAGGTATCATCAAAGTAAAAATATTTTTCAAAATATGTTTAAGCAATTTAACATGTTATCAATCGATTTCATAGAATATCAATTATTTAAATTGCAAAAAGGGTAAGAGGTGATATTTGTTTACCTCTTATGCTCTTTTTCATTGTGAATTTCTACCATTGCTCCATAGGTAGTGCTTTTTATCATATGACCTCTTTATATTGTTGAATGCTTCATAACCTTTGGTGCATGGTCTACGTGCCATTCCATTTCCATATGCTTTATATGCATAGGCTTTGTTTGCACTATTTCTCTTATATGGGGGTTGATAGACCATTTTTGTTTCATCATTCTTCTTTAAAAATTTATGTGTAGAAAAAGTAGAAGAATATATTTTTGGTACCCTTTTTCCTTTGGGTCCATGGAGGTTAGCATTAAGAGCAATTAAATTAATAAAACCTAGATGCAATTTTCTAACATGGCATCTATATTTCATGTGACCAACTTTACCATAATAATGACACCTCATATTATGATGAACATCATTTCTTGGTCTAAATTGACGTCTAGGCTTATATTGTGATTTTGGTCTAGTGTATGCAAATGAAGGTCTTTTTTGACCCCATGCCTTAGGCATGTCATTCTTAGGTCTCATGACTTTATGTGGATGCATATGTAGCAAATGTGAAGTGGAGTTAGATGCCTTAACAAAAGTGATTTTAGTGGTGGATGACTTACCACCTTCACTATATCCAAGTTCAAACTTATTAGTTGGACACCTTTGAGATTCAAGAATCTCATCTAACTTATCTTTGCCTTTGCAAAGTTTAGATATAGACTCATTATAAGTAGCTAATTTATCCTTCAAATTTTCATTACAAATATCATCAAGACTTTGAGTCTTTTGAAGGATAATATTTTCTAACTCACTTTTGGAGGCATTTAAAATAACTATCTCATTAATATAGCCATCACATGCATTCAAACATCATTTGTCATTGTTTTCAAATTATCATATTTACTTTGTAATTTATGATACTTTGAAAGTAATGATTCCAACATATGCATATCATCATCATTATTAGTGAAGCTAGACTTACTTGCCTTACTAGAAGATATGTTCTCATCAGAATCCCTTAAGCAAATATTGACCTCCTTATCCTTGCTTGCTTTCTCATGTCACGACCCGGTTTCCCAGATCGCGACGGTCTTAGGGCAAGGGAGATGCCAATGGCGACCGGCACCCATAGAACCCAGTATCACATGCACAATCTATAAACCACAATAAATTATCCATTTTAGTTAATTATCATCCATTATGTTATTCTATCATTCATTCTATAAATTTTTGTAATTGGCTGTAACCATCAAAATATCATATAATACATCAACATATAACTCAAAATATCATCGTCAATATATACATATGTTCATTTCCTAGCTAACCCATACATACCCCATGGTGCAGCTAGATAATGAACACCAAAAAATAATACAGAACTATCAGAAAATATACATTTGACTAATTGCAGATATCCCCAGATGACAGATGACAGAAATCTGCACTCTACTCCTCTCCTGAAATGGATAAACAAATAAAGAGTGAGTATAAATAATACTCGGTGAATCTACATGCATCATCAATAAAACAATTGGTAGCAATGAAGCAATAATATCAATAAGTCAAATAATAGTAAACAGAATCTGTAATGGGTTACAGTATAGCCAAAGAATAAAGTACATGCTCTGTATCATATAGGAAGACAGATAAAGGGATGGACTGCATGAAAAGAAATCATACAATCTCCAGTAATCCGTATGGACCATATAGGTCTCTAGTAACATATCTGTAATAGTAAGCATAAGGATAAACAGGCCCTATGGCCAGAATCATAGCCCCTCCCAGCTAGGCATCAGTAATACAATGTGCACATCGTCGACAGTATTTTCCCATTACCCTATCGGATTGGTAGCTATGTCAAGCCATATAAGGGTCAATATAACAAGGGATACCATTATGCAACAATGGCATCCAATCAATCAATC
>CANXYC010887912.1:0-13007 GCA_948193065.1 Aleurites moluccanus | reverse complement strand
CTTGTATGGTGAGAAGTGTGAGATTTTCACAGATCATAAGAGTTTGAAGTATATCTTTTAGCAGAAGGATCTTAATCTTAGGCAAAGAAGATGGGTTGAATTGCTTAAGGATTATGACTGTGAAATCTTATATCATCCGGGAAGAGCCAATGTAGTTGCGGATGCATTGAGTACAAAATCCTCAGGAAGTTTGTCCCATATTCAAGTGAGCAGGAGGTCCCTAGTGAGGGAAGTGCAAGGACTGAATGATATGGGAGTCAGTTGGGAATTGTCAGAGTCGGGAGTACTTTTGGCAAGTTTCCAAGTCAAGCCACTTTTCATTGAGCAAATTAGAAAAGCTCAAGATAGAGATCCTCAGTTGGTGAGGATAAAGAATGAAGTGGGATCAGAGGGAGCTCCAGGATTTTTTATGGATGATGGCTTGTTGAAGCATGGCAACAGGCTATGTGTTCCAGCAGTGGATGGGTTGAGAGATATGATTCTTAGAGAAGCACATCATGCTAAGTATAATGTGCATCCAGGTGCAACCAAGATGTATCATGATATCAAGAATTCATATTGGTGGAGTGGAATGAAGAGGGATGTTGCTGAATTTGTGGCCAAGTGTTTAACTTGTCAGCAAGTCAAGTTTGAACATCAGAAGCCATCTGGGTTACTCCAAGAGTTGCCATTGCCGGAATGGAAATGGGAAAGAGTGACCATGGATTTTGTGGTCGGATTACCAAGAACTTCAAGAGGCTATGACTCGATATGGGTCATTACGGTTAGATTGACCAATTCGGCTCATTTCCTACCAGTTAAGACAACCTATGGAGTTTCTCAGTATGCTCAAATCTATATGGATGAGATTGTTAACTTTATGGAGTACCAGTTTCAATCATATCAGATAGAGGTACTCAGTTTACCTCAAGATTTTGGCAGAAATTGCAAGAGAGTCTAGGTACTCAGCTTGATTTCAGCACGGCCTTCCATCCATAAACTGATGGGCAATCGGAGAGGACCATCCAAACTCTAGAGAATATGCTAAGGATGCGCATTCTGGATTTTGGAGGAGCTTGGGATACTCACTTGCCATTGATTAAGTTTGCCTATAATAACAACTATCACTCCATAATTCAAATGTCTCCTTATGAAGCTTTGTATGGAAGGAAGTGTAGATCTCCGTTATGTTGGGGCGAAGTTGGAGAGAAGCATATTGAAGGGTCAAAATTAATAAGGTATACTTCCGAGAAGGTCCCATTGCTTCAAGAAAGATTGAAGACAGCTTTTAGTAGACAAAAGAGCTATGCCGATCCAAAGAGAAAGAATCTTCAGTTTTCCATTGGAGATCTTGTGTTTTTAAAGATTTCTCCAATGAAGGGAGTTTTACGGTTTGGTAAGAAAGGTAAGCTGTCTCCTAGATTTATCGAGCCTTTTGAGATTTTGAGCAAGGTTGGAGAAGTTTCCTATAGATTGGCTTTGCCTCCTAGCATGGATAAGGTGCATCCGGTGTTCCACGTGTCAATGCTTCGGAAGTATGTAGCCGATCATTCTCATGTATTGCAAGTGCCGAAAGTGGATATCCAACCAAATTTATCTTATGAAGAAATCCCAACTGCAATTGTAAATCGAATGGTTAAGAAGCTAAGGAACAAGGAGATACCCATGGTTAAGGTTTTGTGGAGAAACCAAGTCATGGAAGAATGCACTTGGGACAGTGAGCAAGGCATGCAAGAAAGATATCCCCATTTATTTTAGGATTGAGGCTGCCTAGTGTAAATTCGAGGAAGAATTTATCTAAGGGGGGAAGAATGTAATATCTACCATTTTTGAAGTGTATTTATTGATTTTTGTATGTTTGGAGAATTTATTAAATTCTAAATGAGAATGTTGTGAATTTCAGAAAACTTTCATTTTGGTTGCAGCAAAATTCAGTGTTGATCATTTCATATCCTTAAAGACATAATTTGGTAAAGTGTAAAACATAAAAGTTGTTAATTTATGTCTTATCTATAATTTTGTAAATTGGTTTGGCAAAATTCTGTGTATGTGTTGAGTTGTGTCTATTTGAGCAAGGCTAGTATGGTTGAGAGTTTCTGCAGGGATGCAGTGTCTGTTTGGAATTACTGGGAATGACTGAGGTAGAATTAGCCAGAGTGATGAAAATGAAAAATGTTCCTTTGTATATTGAGATGATGCTTGAAAAATTTCAGAATTTTTAGATAAGTATATCTCAGTGGAGAGTGATTTGATCAGGGCTGTTCGGTTGGATTCTGAGGCAAGAGTCTAGGTGACTTTTGGAGAGTCACTACGGTCTTTGTATTGATCATTTTCATTTGAAATTTTGATATGTTGTGTTCCTACCTATCGATTGTGAGTGAAAAGAAGAATTGGTAAGTTTGGATTATTGTAGCTCATTTGCAAGCTGGCTTAGTGGGGGATGTTAAGACAGGAATTTAACTTAGAAGTATTGGTTGTGGAGAGCCAACATAATGCGAGAAGGCATTTTGCGGACTGGCTATGCGAGGTGGAAGTATGGCAAAGTGGTGAAGTGAGTTGCCGAAGTGGCGTTTGGCGAAGATCTTTGGCGAAAAGCTTTGGCAAAGAGCTAAGGCGAAGGAGAGTTGGCGAAGAGGCATTATGCGAGGAGGCATTGTGCGAAGAGAGAAGGTGCGAAGTGGCATAAGCGAAGAGGCGAAGAAGCATTGCCAAGGTGGCATATGTGAGGAAGAGTTGCGAGGAAAGTCTGGAGAGGCAGCATATGCGAGCTGGAATGTGTGAGGCAGCATTGACAGATCAAGGTTGGCGAGCTGGGAATGCGAAGTGGGATTGGCAAGCTGGTTAGGCCAGGTAGCTTTGCCGAGGCAGGTTTGGCGAGGCGAGCTGGCTAGCATGTTTCTGGGCAGAAGTCTATTTAAGCCCAGTAACCCCTAGTAGTGATTTCGCGATTTTCTTTCTTCCTTTCATTTTGCAATTTCAGTCTTCTTCTTAGAATTGTTTCATATTTTATTCTAAGGCATTAAAGCTTAGATTAATGCAATAGATTTCTAGATTAGTCTCTATTTAAGGAAGAATCGTCAATTTGAGCAGTATTTTGCAGAAAACTCAATTTGAAGGAAATAAGGTAAATTTTCTTCCTAAGTTATTTTCTTTGGATTTATTTAAGTCTATGGGTTAGGATAATAAATTATGGGTATATAGAATTTATTGTTAGTAATCATAAGCAATTAATGGTAATTAATGTGGAAGAAATTTTGGAGGATGAACTGCTGTGAACAGTAACTCCGAAATTTAATGTGGAATTTAGTGTAGTTTTCTTTAGGGAGATTAATGAGATTGCTATTGGAAATTAAGAATAGAAATTCTAAGATAATTAATTTATTGAAAATCATGTGGAATAATATTAATTGGAGAAACCCTAATTTTTGTATATTTGAGGAATTTCTTAGGAGGAGAATTCAGAATTTGATTGATGGATCTAAGTAAGCAGTTTGCTAAAGAAACTAAGGGAAAAATTTATGCAAGAGGTAAGTATGAACATTTACCTATTTTTTGTCTCTTTGAAATAATAATACTAGTCATATTTGAATTATTCATTTTCATATGTTTATATATTTTGTATATACCGAAAATGGCTTGATCAATATTCTTGGATCAAGTCCATGTATTCTTACTTGTGAAATCGGTTTGGATAATGATATATGATGATGGTCTTCCGACCAATATGCTTCCTATGAGATTGAAACCCATGAACCATGGATAGAACGCTCTTCCCAATGAGAGTAAATTCATAGGTCCATAGTGCACTTTGGGAACTCAGCTGGTAGAGTTATGTACCAGTGTTCCACTTAGAGGGGACCAGGAGCTCTAGGCGCATGCCTGGCCAAGCATGTGTGCACGTTGAGGTAGCAAGGCTACCGATACATATGTTCTTATATGTGACCAGTTCTTCTAGATGATACTTGATAATGCCATTCCTTGTGGGCATTCTATGTTTTAAAGATGAACCATGATTTGAAATTGACATGTTTTGATATAGCCAAATTATTATGAAAATTACACTTCTTTCAAGTAAAAGCCTATGGCTTCCTTCATGCCTATATGTATAATTAATTGTTCATTGACCTTGATTCGATATTTCATTCTTATTATATAATGTTCATATCTTACTGAGTTGAAGGCTCACTCCTCTTCTGTAGATTTCAAGTGATAGTATAGCTCGTGAGGGAGCTAGTAGAGAAGATCAAGTTTCTTGACTTTTTCATTCCAAGAAGTTCTCATTGTAAATCTTTTGTTATATGATTATGTATTTTCGTTAAAGGGTATTATGGCACAATATGTAATGGGAGTATACTCTAGAGCTCCGTAGATAGTCATTAGAAAATGATAATGTTATTGATGTATGAATTGTTTTCTTTTGGGAAATCTTATTCCTTAGTGATGTGAGATACATCTTTTGATCAGTAAGGAACAGGAGAATATTATTATGAAATAATATAGTGAAGAAATGATTATTGCTTGAATGGATTATGATATGATATAGCATGTTATTATATCTAATATGAATGTATATGAGATTCAGGATTCGGGAGTTCTACGGGTTTATGGTGGCCTTAAACCTACCTTTGCCCTAGGACTGTCACACCGCTGGAGTCGGGGTGTGACACATAATGAATAAATAATTTACAATATTTATAACATAAATAACAAAGTAAAAAATAAAAATAAACTAAAGGAAATTAAATATTACATCAAAACCTAAAAATAGGAAATGTCAATTTTAGCCCTTATGAGTTCTAGGTTGACCATACATTCTCCAAAATAACATGAAATCAAATACAAAATAAATTAAGAAAAATGATATTTTTTGGTATTTTTGGATTTGAAGCTATGAAATGGTTTGCTTGCGTATCCCTTTGAATGGGAATCAAAACTACATAATTCTCCTTTTTTGAAAAGGGGTTAGGTCTAATTTTAAGAAAAAGTTTAATTTTACCTCTTCCATTACCAAATTAAAGAAATTAGAAAAAGGAGATACACAATATGCAATGCATTCACTTGAAAAGATTGAGTTTGGAATAGAATACATTATTTCGCGACTTAGGCGGAGGGCGTCTTAAAGTTCTCCCGAATCAAAGTTTCACTTTTCGTAAAAATAATCGAATTAATCCAAATGTCCAAATTAATTAGCTAAGTTGAATTAATTAGTCAAATTAAGTTCAAAGTGATTGTCTTCTATTCCTCCAACTCAAATAGAGTTGAAGAAATCAATTTGAAATCAAAGAGAAGTGAACAACTTATGTTAAAGAAAATTGATTTTGGAGGGAAAAGAGATAGTCAATTAGAGAAAAATCAATATGATTGATCTTGTGTGTATTTTGAAGGCTGTAGGACCTTATATTTCTAAGGGAAAGGTTGGGCAACAAGATGTGAAAAAAAAGAGATGCCACCAAGCGCTGCCACCGCCCTTCTTTGGTGCTATCGCCAACTTAGTTCTTGCTCAGGTTGTTCTTTTTAGAGGCGGTTTGAACCCTGGTTGTCGCCGATAAGTCTAGCACGATCCCAAATAGGATCACGGGTACAAAATTACATGTTCACACATTTGAAATCAACTATCTAACTGTGATCCTCAATGGCCTGATTTTGCTTCTGTTGCACTTTATATGGGACTTCATGATCATCAATGTGTTTGGCATATTCTCATAACCTTCCGCCTTGAATTTGAGACTATCAATGTATCACTTCTTTAATGAAATCCCTTGTCTAAATTGGATGTTGTGATTTAGGAATTGATTTCTAAGCAAACTCGTATTAAAACTATCCGTGTTGAGCAATCTTTATCATCTACTGATGTTATACTTGCTACTCCTTTAGGTACTCCCTTTTATTAGTCTATTTCTCATACTAATATTGCTTTAGATTCTTCTATTAGATTCTCTCATTTTATTACTTGTAATTATTGTAAAAAAATATGGTCATATGTAGCACGGCCTAATTTTAGACCATAATGGTCCTAGGGTACGGGTAATGCCTAGGCAACCAATACCTCGAAGAACCCATGCTTTTACTTTAACTTTACTTTTACAATCATTACTTAACCTGTGATACATTTTAGGTGATAATTTTTCTTTTAAAACATCATAACATTCTTACAGGAAAACTGATAGAGTTTCATTTATAACTCTGACTTAGATATCTATAAGAAATAAAGACTAACACTTCCAATAAAGCATACATCCCCTTTTAACCTCCATTAATCAATCACAACTCAATATGCACTTTAATGTTTGCAATCATATCTCGTATCATATATACATCATATAAATTTCTCATATCATATATATGTACATCATTAACATATTCATATCATATCTGATTATCATTTGATCATATTTATCATTATACTTTTAGCCAATCTAAGCCCTCTATACATTATATACCAAGGAAATTCTATACACAGGAGTGACCTCAAATACATACATCTGTAATCCAAGGCTGAAGATGATGTAGCCAATGGATGTTTGCCTCACTGAGGTCCTGAAAACATATAACCACTGAAGGGCAAGTATAAGATTATACTCAGTGAGTCAATATATATATGAGTATGCAATATTATTCATGACAAGTCACATCTATCAATTAATGATCTGTGTATATATGAATACTAGTGATATAATGATGAAATACATATCATGCACCATAATGCATATAATATAACAGGAGCCCGTAACATGTCATATCATATCATGAAACTGTGATGTTACTTCACTTCTCTTCCTTCACATATCCCTCTAATCACCCATTTCCAATCAATCACAACATGGCATAGGGAATTTATCCCTTCCTAGTAGAGGTCATAACATAAATCTATGTACACAGTCGATTGTTTATTTCTACACCATCGAAGTAGTCCTGTTATAACATATTATATGCAAATGTCTCATATAGCATGAACATATCAGTATAAGTCTCAAATATGACTTTAGTGATGATAAATAATATCATAAGGTCCAAAGAAAGAATTTGTCTCAATATAAAATTTTTGCCCGCCGGAGCCCAATTGCGCCAGCACAACTGACACCTCTAAATTACGGGTTCGTTTCTCATTTTTCAGGCATTTTCTGGTTTGCCTTGAAATCAATCTTTCCATGGCATTTTCTTTATACAATAACAAATACATATATATATATATTATAGACAATTAGGCTTGAATTGACATTAAAAAGCCTTTCAGAATGGATTTTATAGCAATTCAAAGTTTAGGCTAGTTTTAGGCATTTCGGTAGCATTGTTTTAGGTCATTTTAGCAAAACTACCCAAAAATGGATCATTAATGGTTTTCAATCAAAGATTTCATTTCATATGCATAAATGCATGACTTATGAATGAATAATGCATGAATCATATATATAAACTCACCTCTTAGCAAAACTTCAAAGTATTCCCCCCAGTAATCCTAACCGGCCCGCAACTCGCCGTTGGCGGCTCTCACTTGGTGCGATTCTTCTATATTAACCAAATCACTCCGATAAGACTTATACTCACTATAATTCATATCAAAATACATATCATATCATATTATAGCATATTAGCACACATAAACACACATTATTCACCAAAGGCCCTATTTCATACCTTTGACACTTTTCATATCTTTTATGCATCAAATGCATTTATATCATCATATTTCATTCACATTACAAGTATTCATCATTAAATTGCTAAGTTATGAACTTCCAAACACTTATCTCAATATTTCATACCAAACATACATCACATTTCAAGTATGCTTTCCAATCGCTTATATCTTTCAACCTTTCCACATTTGAACTTATACATTTCAATCATTCATTCCATTAAACTATATTAAAACCTTACTTCTTCAATTGCATTAACCTAACACATTAAAGTAACAAAGTCAATATTGTTCCACTTTAATGGAAGTCATTCCATTCATCCATTTTTCAACACCATTCTATCACACGACATATATATGCACCAAATGCATAACAATTAACCATTTAAACCTATCAAACATCAAAGTATAAATCACATTCCAAGCACCTCAAGTTTTGGTCCAAATGGAGTTCCATTCAAATGAATTTCTTTCCATCAATTAACCATCAATTCATGTTAAACACAGCAAATACACAGTATTCATACCTTTAAACCTATTAAACAACAAAAATCAAACACCATTTTACACCATCATCATTTCGGCCAAGCTAGGTCTTCCACCAAATGGATTTATTTCAATCATTCAACCATTAATTCATATCATACACATTAATTAAACATCATTTAAACCAAAAGATTCATCAAAACATTACTTTGATTCAAAGTTCTTCCTACTAGGGTTTCATTCTAACTTTTTGAATTTCATCCATCCAAAACATGTTTTAAACACTAATAATCAACAAAGAACACCTTATAATCATATTTGAATCAAAAGAATCACAAAACCATTAACTTACCAAAAGTTCTTCAAAATCTTCAAAGCTTTTATTCTTAGCTTTTTCTTGTTTTTCCTTGAAATCTAAGGTTATATTTGAGTTCACGAGGATGGAATTAACTAGTTTCTATCCAAAAATGGAAGAAAACTATAAGATATGGTGTTGTTTAAGTATGGCCGAAACATGATGGGGAAGGAGAGAGAAAGTTCTTAATATGAAATGGCTAAGGAAGATGACAATGGTGAAGTGGTGGGAAAAATCTAACTAAATATCAAAGGTTTGATTCCATACATTAGGCTTATGATAGAAATGGTGAAACTTAGCCATCCAACCATCCATTTCTTCATCATTTCATCCAATGGTCAGATTTAATCAAGTCTAACATGATACCATAAGGTTTCATATACCATATAATTCCATATCCCAAAGGAAAAGACCAAACTGCCCTTAGTTCAAATGAAGCACCTCAATCGAGCAGCTTACCGGGAACTATTTTCAACCGGGTTTAATTCTCCAACAAAACTTTAAATAATTAAAATATTATCATTTTCATGTCCTAGTATTCTTTTCTACCTTCAAATATCATGTTAATTTCTATAAAACTCGAAGAGGTGTGAAATGACCATTTTACCCCTAGTTCATCAAAAACTGAATTTTCCCGATTTCTTCCTAACAGCCTTTAAACCACTTTTACATGTGTGAAACTTTCTAAAACATGCATAAACATTCAATTCAAGCATAAACATGCATATTACATATCAATTAAACAAAAGACAAATCTCTTAAGTTTGTCCATTATGGCTCAAGTTCTAAGCCTTAACTGAGGTGTTACAATATGATTCGGGATTATTATAAGCAACCTCAAAATAGACTAGCTTCTGGTTTTGGTAGTTCAAGTGCTTCCACTAATTCTAATATGAATACTTTAAGACGGGTTCTTCCTTCCACTATAGCAGCTACTATTATGGCTCTTCTGCCAACTCCTCTTCCAAATTCTCACTTCAGGATATTTAGATCTTACTCTAGTAGTTACACATTGATTCTGATATTCTTATCTCACCTTTTCTTTTTTATTACTCTAGGTACTTCTTCCTCATGGGTTTTTTTTTATTCTGCTTGTTGCAATCACATGACCTCTGGTTCATCCTTATTTTCTTCCATGCATACTTATTCTATCTCACCTATTATTCATAATGTTGGTAATTTTGCTTTACTGTTAATAAAATTGGCATTGTTTCCATATTATAGTTGTCTCTCTCTCACACCTTTTTTGTTCCTAAACTCTCTTTGGATCTTATTTTTATTGGTTAATTATGTGAACTTAGTGTTAATTTACAATTCTAAAGTCATGGTTGTATTGTGCATGATCCATAGACGGGAAAAGTCCTTGGGACTATGTATTTTGAGCTTACATTTCTTCATTTACCAAGCAACATTGTTGCTCCTATTGTGTCTTTTAGTCTTTGGCATTCTCGATTGGGGCATGTTTCTGGTTCTAGACTTAGTTCTTCAAATGGTAGTTTAGGTATTTGTGTTTATATGCCCTGCATGCTATAGTTTTATTATCTTTGTACATAATTTTGTAACCGAATCCCTTTTATGGCAATATATAATGTATTCTTCATTTATGTTGGTTTTACATTTATGTTGAGAATATTATCCTTAAGTGCTCGATAGATGAACACTTCTCAATTAATGAGAATGGGGTGACCGTTCTATCTAGTTCAATTACTTTAAAGTGTTTATAGTTGTTGGACTTTTAGTTGGGTCATACTAGTTTTGGAAAGTCCATCATCACTGTTTATCTTCCTAGTTAGTACAGGTTATTAATGGAATGGAAGCAGCGGGTCACTATCCGCTTGACTGGGTGTCAGGATAAATATGTGCATACTCATTTATTAAGTGATAGAACAGTGCCACTGAATGAAAATGATATAGGATTTCATTGTCAGTCAATCATTCATCATCCATAATCATTTTTATGCATATAGTCATTTGACTTGAGGTGATGTACATCACTTATATAAGTGGTTAAGATTTGTTACTGTTTACGTGATGGGGCTAGCCACACACCGGCATATGGCATGTAGTGGCCTCAGCTAGTTGTATAGTGAGGCGTATGATCAACCAAGATAGGATTTGTTCCCTGAGTGAATAGAATTAAGATCCTATGCCATCAAATTCTTCTTAGTATGAAATCATTGGCAAAGGTGTTGTCATCAAGAATGGAGTCTTGATGTGGATATAGTATCTCAGTATTAAGGTTTGACAATTCAATAACATTAGCCAATTGATTGGGATCTTGAACAAAGGTATTCGAGTGTATGGTAATCATGATCAGAGTTTTTATGGAAAGTGATTTGTCATCTATAGATTCATATTTGATTGGATAGCCATGACACCTATTGTTAGGGGGTCAACCATGACTTATGGGAACTAATCGGGAATGGGGATTCCCTTGATTGATCAAGATGATTTTCTTGTGATATTCTGGATAATGTCATTTTCCATTACCAGTTAAACATGAACCTAGAAAGTCACACATACATGTGTTATGCTTACGACTTAGTTATCTTGGTCCTTGACATAATTGGATGGAGCAAGTTATTAAGTTAATGTGGTTGCTAACATAACCATTTGCTTGATTCGGAAAAATTCAAGTTTTGTTGTTATGGTGCATGGGGCCAAATTTTATGATTGGCCAATTCATTTATGTGGGCTCAACCTACATTAGATAATGAATTATAGCTAAATACGCCTTATCCATTTATATGGGCCCAACCCAAATTATAAAATAGATGATGAAGGCTTTAGGGTTTTGGTTAATGGCTAATTGGTAATTTCCTATTTTAGTGGGGTCAACCACTAAATGGTGAAAAAGTCAAAATTGAACTTAGTTAGTGGAGATTGTAGAGATTCTTCACTAAATCAATCATGATTAGTCATGGATTAATTAAATAGTAAATTCATGGATTAAGCTAATATGTGCATGATTAGTTTAAGCAAGCCATGCAAACATATTTACCTTAGTAAGAAGCATGAATTTGACTATGGTCAAATTACATCATCCTTATCTTCCACTAACTTTGACTTAGTCGAATAAAATGCATAAAAGGAGAAATGGAGTAAGCTTGGCCGGCCACTTTAGAGCATTTGGAAGCTTAAATTGTTTTGTAAGCTTGGCCAGCCACTCTAGAGCATTTGGAAGCTTAAATTGTTTTGTTCTCTTCCTTAAGTTTTAGAATTCTCTCAAAAGTTGTAAAACAAAACACCTCTCTTCTTCTATATTTCTTGCTTCACCTTTGCATGTTTGGTAAAACTTGCAAGATAAAGAGAAAGGTTTGCACAAAGAACTACTATAACTTGTTACCTACCTTTGCTAAAAAAGACTTTGGTGGATTGAGCTTGGAACAAAAGAGAACCACCTTGACAAGGAACCTAAGTAAGAAAGGAGTTCCAAGTTGGAGGCTAAACACTTGTGGACAATCTAGATGCATCAAACTTTGGGTGTTAAGATACCTTCTTGGTGGTCTGGTTCTATACTTCAAGAGTGTCATACCCTAACTCCAGTGGTGCGACGGTCCTAGGACAAGGGTAGGCTTAAGGCCACCATAAACCCGTAGAACTCACAAATCTTGGATCTCATGCATAATTATATCAATTACAATTTCATACAATGATCATTTCCATACATATAATTTAACATCAATCGTATCTTTTCTATTATCATTTCATAACTTTCTCTTGTTCCTTAATGATCAAAAGATGTATCTCACATCACTAAGGAGCAAGAGTACCCAAAAGGTAACAATCATACATCAAAATATACTAGTATCCTCGAATGACTAACTACGGAGCTCTAGAGTATACTCCCATTACATATTGTGTCATAATACCATTAAATGAATATACAAAATATCTCAAAAGTTATTATAATGAAGCTTCTTGGGAGAATGGATCAAGAAGCTGGATCTTCTTATTAGCTCCTTCATGAGCTATGCTATCACCTGAAATCCACAGAAGAGGAGTGAGCCTTCAACTCAGTAAGATATGAACATTATAAATCAAGAATCTGAATATCAAATCATGGTCATGAACAAATAATTATACGTATAGGTATGAAAGAAATCATAAGTTTTACTTGAAGAAGCATGGTACTCATAATAATTTGACTATATCAAATCATATCATAAATCAAATCATGGTTCACATTTAGAACATAGAATGCCCACAAAGAATGGCATTATCAAATCTCATCTGATAGAACTGATCTCATGTCATAACATACGTATCAGTAGCCTTGCTATCTTAACATGCACACATGTTTGGCCAGGCATACGCCTAGAGCTCATGGCCCCCCATAGGTGGAACACTGATAAAAACCCTATTAGCTGGGCTCCCAAAGTGCACAATGGACCAATGAATTTACTCTCATTGGGAAGAGCGTTCTATCCCTGGGTCATGGGGTTTCAATCTCATAAGAAGCATATTGGTCGCAAGACCATCATCATATAACATCATTCAAATCGGGTTTAACAAACAAGAATCATCTGAGATTGATCCAAGAAAAGTGAT
>CANXYC010887840.1:0-28836 GCA_948193065.1 Aleurites moluccanus | reverse complement strand
AAAATATTACATAATAACTGCCTTAAAAAGAAAAAATACACCAACAGATTTTCCTACCTAAATTAAATAAGGGAATAAAAACTATCAAAAATAGATAAAAATATAAAACTGTCAAAATGAAGGCTTAAATATTGAAATTTGACCTAAAAAAGCTGTCGTTCATCTCTTTAGCGATGAGTTTGATTCGTTAGGCGGTTTCCCCTTTGAACTATGGCCGATAAAGGCCCAAATGAAACTGCTCTCAGAAGGCCAAACGGGCCCCGACCCAACTGGCTCATAAACTACTTGGATTTCTACTTCTATTTCTTCTTATCTAAGCGATCTAAGAATTCGAAACAAACACTCTCCACATCACTTATCAATAAAATATCAATAAAAAAAAATGGAAAGAAGAAAGTAAAAAAAAAAAAAAAAAGAAAAGGAAGAGGAAAAGCATATTGACAATAAATTTACTGTTGAACTTGTCAATCTTTTAAAGAACAATAAGAGAGAATATAATGTGGAAACTTCTTTTTGTTTTCCTTTCCAACATTTTCTATTGTCTAAGTATTGCTTCCCGTGGAATAAATTCATTTGACCTTAGCTTAACAATTTTAGTAATTTTTTCTTAATTTTCTTTTTTTAATGAATAAGCTTAACAATAAAAATAAGTGCTTTCTTTAATCTTTATAGAAAGCAAATAACTAATCTCAAATTAATTAGGTTAATTTAAAAACTTATATTTTTTTAAGTATTAATTTTACCGGTGATATTCGAATTTTGATATTCACTAATAAAATAATTTTTCTTTATTACTAGACTAAGAAATCAGTTAATCAATAAATATACTTAATTAATTAATTAATTAATTAGTGCATTATATTAGGAGATTAAAGTTAGGAGATTTCTTTATGAATGTTTCTTTCATTTTTTTTCATAAGAATCCAAACTTATCTTTGACCCCATTAGACATATGTCTCTACAATTGCAAATCCTGATCAGAGCCCACCTTTAGTTTTTTGGGGTATTTATCATAAAGGGTTTCCCATATATGAAATGTGAATTTTGTTACGATTACTCTGAGCATTTTGTCCTTAAAAATATATATATATATACAAAAAATAAAGGTGGAAGCATGATCCCTGAAATGCTAAAAAAAAAGAGAAAAAATAATTTATTAATTCTGGGTCATAACTATTTTCCAAACAACATCATGTGATGAGCATTGAAGAATTTCCTTTATCATAAAAGAAATTTCCTGCATTATCTCCTTTGATACTTAAACTAATAGTCAAAATGAATATCTCATGAAGTAATTATATGCTTTGAAACTTGAAGTACTAATGGGTAAAGTTCTTAATTAAATAGTTGTTTGATTAGACATTGTCTATAGAACATCATCAAAAACATTTTAAATTTTTTATTTTATCATATATTTTATTTTTTATTTGATATTTTTTTTATATATCATATTATTTATGTAAAATATTAATTATTAAAATATTTTAAAAAAATAATATAATACATAAAAATAAATATAATATAAAATATAAAATGAGAAAATAAATTTAAGCTATATCAAAAGACACAAAAATGTAACCAATGTATCTGCCAGAAAATTGCAATTGACTTTGGAAATATTTATTGGTAAAGAGTTTTGAAGGTCAGTAATTAGTGCTTTGACTCATTTCTATGAAAGGCCAAGCAACATTTACAAATTTCTTATGGAGCCACTAAATATAAGAAATGATATTGCTTTCAAATTTAAAACTAAAATTGGCAATTTCAGTCACCATTCATCCATTTCTAAGAAAAGAACTGCCACTCCTCATTTTAAATGAATTCAATTCTTAATTAACAAATGAAAAAAAATAAAAATAAAAAAAATATAATTAAACTAGGTATAAAATTTTTCATTTGCTACATTAAAAATAAAAAAAAAATGATTTAAAATTTTAACTCTTTTTTTTTCACTACAAAAATATACATTTAGTTAATAACCCAATAACATACTGATGAATTTGTTTATGAGATCAAATATAATCATCCATTTTATCAATAAATGATATTTAAATCGCTAATTTTTTAAACATTATTTGATTTGTTGTTTGAAAAAATAGTTTAAAAATATTACCTAATTATTTTCAAATTTTTATTATTAAAAAAAATTATTTCATTATGAAGGTTGAAATTATTTTTCTAAAAAAAATATTTATTAGAAAAAATAATTTGAAAATGTTATTTATAATTAGATCAAGAAATTCTATTATTGATAAGATCAAAATTATTTGTTAATAGCAATAATAAATAAAGACAAATATAATTAATAAAAAGAAATATAATTAAACATTGATAAATTTAATTATGTCTGTATTTATCATTGAAATAACAACAAAATAAAGAAAAAAATTATCAATCGATGCTAATAAAATATCTACAGAAATTTATAGACGCTTATTCCCTCTATAATGTTGGACACAAAAAATTAACATTTTATTTTGCTATTTAATATCAATGAAATAGTAATAAAAAATAGATTAATGAAATTTTTCTTTACTAATTTTTAAGCGATAAAATTTTTTAATAAAAAAAAATAAAAATAAAAATTATAAATTACCGTTAAAATTTAAAAAATTACCAATAGAATTTTCATCAATAAATAGCGGTAAATTTTTTAATCAAAATTTAATTTTTTTAAAAATCATCAAAATAAAAAATTTATAAACGAAAAATTTTAAACAGTAATTTTTTGATAAAAATTTTAATTTTCAAAAATCTCTAAAATAAAAAATTTATCGATATAATTTTTTTATTATTACCAAATTTTTAAGTTAAAAAATATTAAACCTCACTAATTTCTCACAACTTACTAATTTCTCAATTTCTTTTTTCTTTCTCCTTCTCCTTCTTCTTCTTTCTTTTTTTTTTTCATTCATTCTTTTACTTTTTACTTTTTCTTTCTTATTTTTTATTACTTCATTTTTTTTTCCTTCTTCTTATTGTTTTCTCTATTTTCTTCTTCTTCTTCTTCTTCTTCTTCTTCTTCTTCTTCTTTTTTATTCTTTTTTATTTTCTTTCTTTCTCTTTCTTTCTTGTCTACTTTTCTTCTTCTCCTTCTTCTTTCTTCTTCCTCCTTTTTTTTTCTTTTTCTTTTTCTTCTTCTTCTTCTTTATTTTTTATTTAGTTTAATTAAATTTCAAAATTATTCATTTGACTTATTTTTTCCTCCTCCTCCTTCTTTTTCTATTTTTTCTTTTAAATTTAGGAAAATTTTAATAAATAAAATAGTTTAATTAATAATTTCATTTTAAATTAGTAATTTTAGATATTCAGTTAAATTAGTAATTTTATTAGTTTAAATTAAAATTAGTTAATTTTATTTTTATTTTTTAGAATTTAAATTAAATATACTAATGAATTATCGATGAAATTTTTAAATTTTTAAATATAATTACAAATGGAGTTTTTTAAAGTAAAAAATTTAAAATATTTTTGCTGACAAAATATTTCAAATTTTCAATATATTAAATAAATTTACTACTTTTTCTCGTAGGATTAGCGATGAAATTATTTATCATTATTTTTTACTAACAAATACATAAGAAAATACCAACAAAATTTTAGTCGCTAATTTACAATAAACAAAACATCTCTAATAAATTGTGGACAAATTTATTTTAAAAATATTTATTTATCTAAAATATTTTGAATTTTTTGATATTTATAATTTTATTTTATTTTAAAAATAGACTATATCTTAAACTTTTAAAGTTTTTGTCAATTATACTCATTGATTAGAATTACTACTTTTGAACTTTTTTATTTTCTAATGATAATTAAAAATATAAAAAAAATATTATTATTTAGTTTTTCAAATTTAATTTAATTAATAAGTTCATCTTTAAAAAAAAAAATTAAATAATTCATCACGTTTATTTTTATTAACAAAATAGTCTTTTATTATTATTAAAAATATTTTTAATAGTTACAGATATATTTAATAGTAAAAGTAGTAAAACATACATAATTATAGAAAAATTCAAATTGATTAGTATTTTTTTCAATTTATCTAATTAAATGTAAAATTAATATTGATATATCATTAAGAATTTTTTTAATTTTTAGTTCAATGGAACTTAATTTTTCTTTTAAAAAATATTTATATATTCTAATACTATAAAAAAATTACATTCAAAGTAAACAAATTTATATATGCATTTCAAAATAATTAAAATAAAAAAGTTATATATTTTTTTATAGTGTAGATTTTTTTTTATTATTTATTATTTAAATTATTGGTATATTTTTAGAAAAATTAGGTAAAAATTCAAAAACTAATATTTAATTTCAATTTTTATTAAAAAATAAAAATTATGGTATATTAAATTTTATATCCATATAATAAATACAAGGATATTATGATTAGACTATCAATTTCATGTGTTGATTAAAAATATTTACTAAATAAATTGTTTTAGAGTTTTCTATTTTATATGTTAATTAAGAAAGTGTTTTGGATATCAAAAATCAAATCTTACTTGTGTCCAAATACTAAAATAAAAAGGTGCCTTTATTACACTGTCTCTAAAATCAAGTCATTTCATATATGTTTATAAACTCAAATTTTATAACAATTAAATTTAAATTAATTTTTTTATTTGAAATGAAATTAATTATTTTAATATAAAAAATAATTTCGAGGTAAATAAAAATTATGCTATTTCATAAAATATTAATTTAATTATGATTTAATTTATTGTATAATTACATTAATAATAATTATAATTTTTAAAATTATTAATTATTATTAAATAAAAATAATTAATTAATAAAATAAAATAAATTGAAGTAATTATTTGTATACATAATGTGTAGAATAACTCTAGCAAAAAGATTTAATTCCAATTTTATTAATAAATAAAGTTATTTTAAATGGGATTTTTATAAAAAATATCGAAAATATAAGAAAAATTTTCATTTTTATTATTGTAGAAATATTGTTTAAAAAAAATTATATATCTAAAAATATTTTTTAAAAATATGATATATATCAGACATATATTAAATTTTTATTAAAAATTTTATTTTTAAAATATAAAATAAAGAATTAAAATTAAAAAAAATCATATATTTATATAATTTACCTTTTTTTCATAGGACAATTATACTTGCAATGAAGTAAGCATGAAAGGAACGAAGATAATTTCACCCCAAAATAAGGAAGGATGATTAGTTAGCCTAACTCCAAATCCGCTAAAGCGATTAGGCATTTCGGTTCAAGAGCTTGTGCCAGGTGGGCCAGGTCCACTAAGGGCCGACTTAATTGAGGCATGACTTTTAGATGAGTTCGAGAATAATAGCTACACCAGAGTTAAAATTCTCAATTAATTTCTTTATCGAAGTCCACAGTCTATCAACTGTCTGGATCCTATTTCTTATTATATATCTTATTTTTTATTTATATTTTTTTTATATATCATTTTTTTTTATTTTAATAATCAATATTTTTTATAAATAATATTATATATAAAAAAATATAAATAATATTATATATAAAAAAAATATGAGATAAAAAATACAATTCGATAAATAATTCAGACTGAATTATGAAACATATAAAATAATAAAATATTCGAACTGAATTATGAAATATAGAAAAAAAATAAAAAATTCAAATTGATAATTAAAAAAAAAAAAAAATTTCGTCCAATCTAATAATTTTTTTCATATTTTACTATGTCAGATTTCTCAAATAATAAAATCTAATATTTTTTACAAGTTTTATTATATTGAATTAGGCATAGATCAAAATATATATTTAACTTTAATTGGATTCGACTTATATCTTTATAAATAGATATAATTTTTAATGAAAATATAAGTTTCAAGAGATTTAAATAAAATAGTAATAAATTATATATAGATTACCCTTTAATTTGAAAAATTACACAAAATATTTATAAAATGATTTTAATTGCAACAATTTAAGTTCTTACCACATGTTTGTTTTTCCAATAACACTAGTCTATGATTATGCTAAAAAAAATAGCATGTACATAAATTTATATATTATAAGAAGCTTTTATTTTATTTACTGATATGCATATGTAATGTTTCCAATGAAAGAAGTAGGTTATATAATTTAAAAATATATAGTTTTTAAAATTAATATAATTTAAAAATATAGTAAAATATTTATATGTTGTTTCATAATATAATTTAACATTTAAAATTAAAATTATTTAATTATTTAAACTCAATGCTTAATTATAAAATACTCATTAATTATTTTTTTTATTTAATAAAACTCTAATCTTTTTCAATACCGAAAGTCTCAGAATTTAAATTATAATATATATCAAATTTATTTAAATTAAAAAATAAAATAAAAGCCGGACGGACCAATTAAATTGAAATCCATGAAGAAAAGCTACTTTAGGTAGGAACCTAAAGAGAGTTGCACACTACCAACCAACAAACAACGAAAACAAAGTTTTCTATTATATGTTCTTTCAACGAAAACAAAGTTTTCTATTATATGTTCTTTCTTTTTCATTTTTTGAAAATTATATTCTTGAGAATAATTTTTTCTGTCACACACAAACTCATAACACTTTGCAGAAAATAATTCCAAAATTCATTGTATAATGCCAAGTTTTGATAAAAATTATTGGATAAACCAACCAACTAACACCTATAATTAATAATAATAGTAATAAAATTATGAAAGTTAATTATTGCTAACTAATATAGAATGTTAGAGTATCTTTTGCCTCAAACTTTGTATTTTAACAGAAATTTCCTATTGGCTGGGTAAAGGATATTATTTTTTTGTTGTTTGAATAATAGTAATTAAAGAAATATATTCTCGTCATTTCATTTGTTAAAAGAATTTTTTTTTTGTTGATTTCATTCCAAATATAAAAAATTAATGTTATAATCAAATAAGGAAAATAAATTATTTTTTTAACTATAATTTTCCGTAAATAAGGTATAAAATAAATAAACTAGTTTTTTTTTTCCCTATTGCCATAACTCTCCTCATCACAAACCCTTCGAAACTCAAATTCATGATAAGTTAATTTTGTAAAGGTACATAAATCAATTCTTTACTCTTTCTACTTTTAAATATAGAAACCGTTTGAATCTATTTAATATAGGTATGAAACGTTATTTTGAAATTTAAAAAATGCTAAATGATTTTTTGAGTATTTGACAAATTAATTCAAAACGTCGTTTTAAATCTTAAAACAGAAAAAATTTAAGTTACACATATCAATTTTTTTTAAAACAGCAATTTTAAAACTCCATTTTCCAAAATCCGATTAATATCTAAACACATAAATGAATGTACAATCTCAAAATCAAACAAAACTGTCACTAATTCTTTCTGGATATAAATCATACTTACAACTATAGTATTGGAACACGTTTTATTAATTCAATGTAACACCTCTTTTTGTTCTCTTCCTTTTAAAGGTTGCGTTGTTCTCTGCACTTGTCTTTGGTCTTTACCTCCATTTCCAATATTCCTAGTGTAACTTCTAGTTTTTTATACTGGGGATTGGGAAATAATAGATGTAGTTTTTCCATTAATGATAATTATTAATGTAGTGCTTCTATTACTCACATTTTAAACGTACACCTAAAACATATCTACATCCACTCATACATTTTTTTACATCTAGAACAATAAAAATCTCATTGAGGTAATTATCTCACTCGCTTTAATTCTTGAATTTTCCTTCTCAATTTTCTAGGAGCTGTTTAGTTGGCCAACTAAACACCTCTAATTATCGATTGTTAACATACGCGTCGCCAATTGAAAAAATTTATATTGTTTGGTTGGCCAACTAAAAACTCCGATTATAATAAAATTTATTTTCAATCGGCAAATTTCATAAATAGCTATAAACTGCTTTTAACGATTGGCTATTTGACAATCGCACTTTTATACTAATCACACATTTAACAATCGCTCTACCAAACACCCCCTAATCTCTTATTTCAAAGCTTTTTCATTTCCAATATGTTCAACCCTTTTTTTTTTAGTTGTCTTTCTTAGAGTTATAGGTGGATCTATAAGTTCTTCCCTTTTTGGAGCTACCTTTTTATCTTTATCCATCTCCATTTGTCTATTAAGGTAAAGGGGTCCTTGTTTAACAGGTACTTCTACTTTACCTCTTTTTTCCCTCTTCCTTTATTTTTTTGCTCTCCCAGATGACATTTTTTAATAATGAGAATAAATAAAGGATTATATTACTTAACAGACAATGCAAATAGACATATATATAACGAATAATTTCAATTGATCATTATGCATTTTGTGATTTGTGATTTTTTTTTTATAAATTAAGATTTGTAGTTTGCGCCTTTAATAATTTGGGATTCATAATTCTAACGCCATTAATATCTATTAATATAGTATTTATGTGGTAATAATAATACTTATATCATATCAGTACTGATTAATGCATGTTAGATTAATGCATGTTAGGACTGTGATGCAAATTACAAACCTAATTTTATAAAAAAAAAAAAATCATACTCTAAAATATAAAATGATTAATCCACATAATACTATTTCATACTAAAAATAAAAATAAAAACAAAGAGAGAGACAAATCACGGATAATCATTGATTCGCAAATCTTGCTAGTAATGAATTAATTTATTGTTAAGTACACAAAATTAAAATTTATATATGCAGCTAGCCACAAATTTGAATATAATACATTTAATAATCACCTAATACATGTACTTTTTTTAAAAAAAATTCTAAAATTATATTTGAGATCTACCAACTAATCTCTGATTTAATATTATTATCTATTGAAATAATCATAATTGTTAAAATTGAACCGGACAGATTGGTCGAATCAAATTGATCTGGTCAGTTTCTAAAAATTCATCCCTTAAAATATCAATTAAAAAACCGGTGAACATATCGAATCAGATTGATTTTTCTGGTTCAAGCGGCTTAGAATTTTTTTTTATTTTTTAATTTTTGATTAAAAATAATAAATAATAAATTATATTTATTTTCATCATATATATAATAAATATCAAATTATATATACATATATATGTATATTAATTTTTTTTATTTAATCGGTTTAATCCCAATATAATCTCTAATTCTCTATATGTACTGATTTTTTAACCAGTTCGATTTTAAAAATATTGAAAACAATTATCAAATAATAATTTGCCCATTTTTATATTAATTTTAATATTTTTTTTAGGAAATATATTAATTTTAATAATAATTAATAAATTAACGATCATAATCTGAACCATGGAATATATATAACACATAATTTAAAAATCTATTAAATGGATGGTAAAGGTCCTTCAATCAACCAAATGGAGGGGCACCATGATACTATGACTATGTTTGGCGTCTCTTATGTCTAAATGGATTTTGTTATAATTAATTTGGCAAAACTCATTTTAAAATAAATTATATGGATGCTTAAAAAATTAGAGCCAAAATCACGTTTAACAGTCAAAATGAAAGTAAAAATGAGTTTTGAATTAAATAGCCCAAACATCTATAAAATTTAAAATTACATTTATTATAGTGAAATGTGAAAATTTAAGCTCCTCCAAACACCACATATAAATATTATTCTTATGGTAGTTTGCCCATTATTTCTATACTTGCGATGCCAACTTAATTATTTTATATCAATCAATTTCATTGCTTAATTTGAATTTTTTTAATAATTTGGTCATATAATATTGTAATTACCAACATTATGAACATCATATTGAAGTAGCTCATTATAAATTAAATTATAGTGTCACATGATTGATTTGATTCAAATTAAATCGAAATTTAAAAAAATTAAATTAATCAAATTTAAATTTTAAAAATTAAGTAAAATCAAATTAAAATTTTAAAAGATTAACCGAATTAAATTGATATATTTTAATATAATAATTCAATTTTTAATAAAACATATATAATTATTTCCAATTTAATTATTTTAAGTTTTTTGAAAAAAAAATAAATCAAATCAAATTAAAATATATAAAAAATAAAATAAATCATATAAAATTTTTAAATCAAATCTAGCAAATTAATCAAAAATTAAATTTGATTTTCGGATAGTTCGCTCACTCATACATGTTTCATCGTTTCTATATTATTTGATAAAAATCATGAATTGTTATTGATCATTAGTTTATAGGTATTACCAATAATATGATATAGTATCAAATAAGGTAATTGATTAAATATAAAATTATAAAAACTAATTATTAAATAATTTTTTATTAAAAATTTAATATGATAAGAAGTTGTGTTATTAGATTCAAGGATGGAATAACTCAAAGACCCATGTAAATTTGGATCATCCTAAAAAAAACTATATTAATAGAAAAAAATTATTTGGTCTATCCAATCTAATTTTTTATACCGTCTCGAGTATTTTGTATTTTATATTTTTATCGTTTTTTCTCATACTTTTTTATTAAGTTTTAATTTTCAATCTATCCAACATTTATTTAATTATCAGTATATTTAAAATTAATTTTATGATTTCATCCTTGATTAAATAATATGAATTTAAAAAAAAAAAAAAGGTTAATGTATAGATTTTGACTTTTTTTTTTTTAAATTCTATTGATTTGTTTGTTGAATTTGCTATAAGTTAATAAGTTAGAATATTTTTAATCTTAAAAGTGAAGAAAAGTTAGAGATAGTATAGAAATTTAATAATGAATTGAAGTTGAGACACTTTAGTAATAACCTCCTTTCAAATTAGTACCACACAAATACAAAAAAAAAATTGAAATTCACCATTTGTACACCACATATAGTGGTGATGCATTTTTTTTTCCCATCTAAAATAGCTATATATTTTATCTCATCGTCAATCCTAATGACACCACAATACTAAACATTATATATAAGGTTTGCAACGTGAAAGGAGCTACCACTATAATAAAAAGTCATTACGTGTAATAAGTGGGGAAGAGTAGATTTATTCAAGTCGGATTTAATTTTAAAAATATTAAATTTTTTAAAAATTTCATTCGGCATTATTTATAGTTTTCTAAAAAAATTAATATTCAAAATTGAATTTAAACGAAAGAATTATTTTTGGATTTGAAACCAAATAAGATGAATAATTGGGATATATTAAAAAAAAATTATAATATTTATTATGAAATAGATGAAATATTTACAAAAATAATATAAAATAAAGTGAATAGAGATGACAATTTTGGTATGCTTCATGAATATCCAATTTCAATGGGACGGATAATATCTGATCAGTTTAGTAAATAGGACGAGAATAATTTTTTATTTTATACTCGTGATGGGTGATTCGGATAATGATAATGGTAATACTTACTCCGAATCCGATCTGATTATATATATTTTTATTTTTTAATATTTTATTTATATATAATTTATATATTTTTAATTTTTAATTATTTTTTATATGAAATATAAATTATACTATATGAGTATTTAAAAAAAACATATATATATATATATATATATATAAATTGATATACCGACTCGTTGTCATCCTATAATTGAAAATAATAAGGGCATTTTGGGTATTTGATTAGAGAAATAGTTAAATATTCCTTAATAAAATGTTGATTCAGTGTTCTGGTTGTGCTGGAGAGATTAGGGATTTTCCTTTTTGCTACCCCATTAAAGATGGCTTCTGTTTTTATTTTTCTCTACTAAATTATTAAAAAAAAAATGAGAATTTGAAATATTCCAGTGGTTGTAGCACATGGCTTCAATCATGCACCTTATCATCATAGCTGTACATGTATGTAGCCTTAACTAGATCACATTTGATGGACCCACATCTCAAAATTTAAAAAAAAAAAAAAAATTCTTTAACGGATAAACTTTTTATTTAATGGTAAGGTTCTTCAAGTAAAACATGCATATAATCTGACTTAGAATCAAATTGAACTAGAAAATATTCATTCGCTAGTTCAATAACTTTGTAACCACCAGTTAGCCCCTAAGCCAAAATATGAGAACAAATACCCTAAACTCCTTCCCAAAAGTCTCATTACCACTGTCGTCTTTTAGGGCTTAATAAGTTGCTCTCTGGCCTTATCTATCAAGGCATAACAGCAACCCTATTTAGTATTTACTACTATATCGCCATTACCCCAACGAAACTCCTATTTTTTTAGAGGTAATTCCATTCAAAAGGTTATGGTTCGATTCCTTTACCATTTCAACGGAATTTTCATTCTTTATCATTCGATCACCTCATTTTCATTCTCATTTTTATTCTCTGTCTTTCTTAAATTTATCTTCTATATCTATATCTATATCTGAACTATCAATCAGATTTTGCACAAATTTATTTACAAAATAAATTTTAGTCTCATCCCCGAACAAAGTTACATCATCAACATATTTAATATCCTTAATCTTTTTATTTTTTTTAAAAAGTTTCATTAATGATGTGAATAAAATATTTCTTTTGAGTGCACAATCTATCTGAATTTAAAATTCACTCACAATCTAACTTAATTTTGCTATTTGTTGTGGGACCCTCAGTTTCCCCATCAAATAAGATAATTGTAAATTAGCTAGCGAATGACACTAAAAATAGGGGAGTTTTAGCTTTAATTATTATTATTATTGTTGTTGTTATTGTTATTATTATTTATTAGTGTGTGCGTGTGTTTCACATAGTATTAGAATTCCCCTGAAAGCAAGCAAGCAACAAGACTTTCGTATAAAACAGGAGGAGGAAGAAGAAATGGTAAAACAGGATCATTAACTTTTAATTGGGACCCACGAAAGAAGACTCCCTACATTTTCCTTTATTTATTTATTATTATTTTCAGTTTCCAAATACTTTAATCCAAATGAATATATATATATATAAATGATATAAAAATATATATATTACTGCTATATAATATGGAATATTTTCAGTAATCTTGTGCTGTTCCATAATGTTGACCAATCTCAACCATTGATCCTATCAATTATCTTTCTAAAATATAATTTTATCCTAATTATTTTTTATTTATTATAGAAAATAAATTATTACTACTTTACTACTGATATTCCAATCTAGCATCAATTTTTCTTGTGTCTTTTTTTTTTTAAATTTAATAATAATATAAAATAGTATCAGATATTAATTTTCTTTTTCATATTTAATTTTATTAAAAATAAATGATTTATGTCAAAATTAAATTATTCATACATAAAAAAAAATTATTTATGATATGATTTCAAAAATCTTATTGTTGTTATAATTTATAGGCATTAGTTGTAATTAATTAATTTAATTATAGTTAATGTCCTAAATTTGATTTATGCAATTACATGGATATTCAAGTAAGTGATATATATTTTTCTAGCTAATGGAGTTTGTACTTAAAATAATTATAAGACCAATTCAATATTTTGATTTTTCTTTTTTTTAGTGTAATTGTATGTATCTCACCCCTATTTTAACAGTTAATTAAAAATATAAATATATTAAGTGATTTATATAAAAATATATACTTTAACATTAACAAATTAGCTTTTATCGTTGATTCTTTTAAATTTATATAGAAAATTTAATATTTGTGTCGGATTTCTTAATAGCTAGTAAGATGAATTTGTTTATTTAATATAATTGATTTTATTACAATTTGATTTCCATCCTAGTCTATTTGTGTAATATTCAGTAATATAAAAAAAGTTCATTATTGAATCTCTTAATTTCTCATATGTTTTATTTATTATTATTTTTTGATAAAATTAAAATTAATAAGAAATTTATTAAAGGTAGTTTTTATGTATTTAGATTTCTAGTTTTCTATCACATTTATTTTCTTTTAGGAAATTTTATCCCAAAAATCACTCAAGCTACAATAAAGGAAAAACCCATTTGAACTCCTCTAACTAATTAAATAATGTACTTTTTTAAAAATATAATTTTTGTGGTTCATAAATTACAGTTAATAATTTTTTCACAAATTTTACATTGAAAAGGTGTTTAATAGGTATTAAGGTAGAAAATTAATTTTGGGTGAATCAATAATTAAATAAATAATAGATAAATTGATAATTAAAATTTAATTAAGAGGTACAAGAGAAAACAATAAGATTAAAAAAAAAATAAAACATTTGAGAGTGTAAAAAATTAAGTTTGGGTGAATCAATTCAATTTTTTTATATATTAATGAATTTTTTATTATTATTAAGTTGATTTCAGTTAGATCACTCCGTTTTTAGTGTTTAATGAAAAAAGAAATTAAGAATTCAAAATGAATATAAAGGTTTGATAGATAAAACTAAAAAAATGGAGTTGTGCTTATAGATATTGTTTTAAACAGCAATATCATCTACAATTATAAGTAATAAATGAATTATAGACTATTATTATGCATTTCTAAAGAATTTGTTTTTAGTCATTAACTTTTTTTTTTAAATAATATAAACTATAAAATCAAGGTAATTTAATTATATTTTGAAAGTCAATTTTATGTTTTAAAGAAAACAATATTTTATTCATAAACCGACTTCAAGGATTTATGTTGATAAATTTTATAATTGGTCATAAAAAATGAAAAAAAAATGGTGGAATTACATTGTACAAATACTGTAAACTACGTGTAATAAATAAAATATACATAAAAAGTCATTTTAGGCCATGACCTTTGGTTTTATTGACCAATCCTTGATTGAGTTTCCAAAAGATTGATGATTTATGAGCCATTGGATTGGAACAAGATTTCATCATGGTGTGAGTTGTACTAAACAAATTAGTTTTTGGTCAAAATCTTTAGATGAAAGAACAAGCCAAACTAATGGTTATAAAGCCCAAGTCATGAAATGAAGATTTCATCACTTTCAATATTTGAAATAGACCAAAATTTATTTATTTATATTTATTTTTCTCAAAATATTATACAATTACTATTGAATATATCGAATATCAAACTGATAAATTATATTAAATATTATAATTTAATATGAATAAAAAATAAATTTACAAATTAAATTTTGGGTTTTATAATACCTCAATTTTGATACTACTATAAAACCAAAAGAAGATTTGGGTACCAAAATTTACTTATTAAAGTTAGGCCAATGCCAAATACAAAGCCAAAATCATGGATGCCCACTATGCATTATAGACAACCATTTTGTCTTTTATATACATCTTAATTTTAATGGAGGAAAAAAAAAAAAAAAAAAGGAGAAGAGAATCCTTAAAATTAAATAGGAATTGAGCATTGGATTTTTCATTTATTTACTTTAGAAATTACAATAGTAGTGGTAATTGATAAACTAACATGGGATTTAAATTTAGAACAAGAGACAGACTCCTAAAGTAAAAAAAAGAGAGCCATTGGCAAAACTAAATGTTGTGGGTCCCAATTTGACATTATTTAAGCAAATCAAACGGTGACAAATGTGTTAGTGAGCACGAATCATCATGCGGTTTAGTGACTTTAAGGTCTATTATACTTTTACAGAAAGACCAAACTTAATAATATATTAATATTTATTATCAACATCTTGTCATCAAATATTAATATTAAATATAATTTTATTTTATTTATAAATAATATATTAAAAAAGAAAATAAAAGAAGCCAAACAATTCCTCTTTGTTTCTTTCTCCTTTTTATTTATAGAGTTGTTCTCTGGCTATAGCTTTTTATTTTTATTTTTATTTTTATTATTTTTCCCTTCACAATGGCAATTTTCTTTAAAATCACATAATTTATTTCCTTTTCAAGTTTTTATTTTATGGGGTTTTGAAAATTTACTCAAAACACAAAAAAGCAGAAAAGTCTATAGTCAACTAAGGATATGTGCAAAATAATATTCTCACTGATTTATGGCAATTTTTAACACAAAATAAATAATTTTGCTTAATACATATTTATTTATATTATATTATGTGAATAAAAAAAAATTGAAATATTTATATTTATATGAATAAAAAAAAAAAGAATTGAAATCTTTCAATAATATCAAAATAAAGCAAAGGGAAGGAAAGCTCCAATATTTACTTCATAAACAATACAACAACAAGAGGTCTTATACACACACAAACCCTCTCTTTCCCTTTCTCATTCTCTCTCTCACATTTCACCTTCCTCTTTTTTCACAGCCATTTATGAGATTCCTCTATATGGGCTTTTCTCTTCTCCATTGGATTGTACAGATTCCCAGCTGAAAATACCCATCAAAATATTTTTATTTTTTGTTGATTTTTTGGTTGTTTTCTTGATATTTTCTTTAATTTTATTGAACTGTAAACCATAGACTTTTCTGGGTTTCTTGGCTTTTGCTTTATTTTGCAAACTCTGTTTCTGGGTTTGTTGTAGAAAAGCCTTATGTGCCCAGTAATAATATATGTGACATATAAAGCCTTGAAGATAATAAACTGAAATTTATAGAAATTTGATTTTTTTTTGGGAAAAAAAGGAATTTTAAAACTTTTTTTTTTGTCTATAAATTCAGTTTTTATTTTTCTTTTCTTTCTGTAAATTTTCTTTGAATTTCAATTTCTTTCACTCAAGGAAAAGAGAGAGATATGGGCAAGCAAGGACCTTGCTGTCACTGTGGAGTTACAAGTGAGTTCTTGTCTCTCCATTTTTTTTCAATATGCAAGGAAAAAAAATTGGATTCTTGAATTACTTATTTTCAATAATTACTTGTAACTGATTTTAGTTGTTTGGGAAGAATAATTTTATCATTGAACAGAACCACTATAAACAACAAGGAAGAGGTTACCTGGACAAAGATAATAGATTTAGAATATTTGCTGTTCTTGTTTACTATTCTGTTTTACATGAAATTTGAACTACAGGTGTCTTTGGTTCTTTAAATATATCAGATACTGGGTTTTATCTTTTGGGTTTGTTATTGTATTTATAAACCCTTATCTTTTGATTGGTTTTCCTTCTTTGACCTTCTAACAAATTTTGAACATCTCTCACTGCTAATTGAGCTCTGGAGTCTGTTGAATATTGGGTAATTACACTGTAAATTGAATTTTTATTAGTATGGCCTCTTGTTTTTGTGTAGGGTTTTAATGGACTCAACGCTTAGTCAAACTATACATGCTGTTTGTGTTTTCCTTGGAAAAATAATGATTCAATGGAAAGATGCACCTCATTCACGAGATATAATTCTTTCTTGTATAACTCTTGCTGCCAAAAGCATTACTCTCTATTTCAGTTTAAATGTTCTTTTGGGTTTTGTTACTGCTTCCAAAGCCTTTTAGCTATTCAATTGAGCTCCTTTGAAGGGTTCTCTCTATTGTCAAACTCTTGAATCAGCTCTAAACTTTGAAGTGATCATACAATTCGTTCATCACTCCAGTGGACTTCAGTTGAAGGAGAATTGCAGGGCGATTGCTTGAAGTATATTGGTCGTGCATCTGAACTCAAATTGATCACTTCATTTCAGTTTTCTGCCACCTTAACTTCAAGGAATTTAGTTATGTGCTGTTTGTAGTTGTGCTTGTAGTCATAAAAACATGGAGGCAAGAACTTGTTCCTGTTATCAATAGCTTATACCTTTTTGGAATTCCTTATCCCTTTTTTATGGTAGAACTTAGAAGTGAAGACTAGGGCTAGAATTGGGCTAGCTAAGTGACTTTGGGAGATGCTTTGCATATTAAATACTAATGTTGCGGAAGAAAAATCTAGAGAGTGCAGGCTTCTTTTGATGTTGTTCTGACTTAATTGTATACTCTTGGGTGGACTTCAGCTAGTGTATCAATAGAGAAAGTCGTTTGGTTTCTATTCCATTCTCACTTGGATATTGTGTAATCCTCTCCAAGAATAGATAAGCCTGATAGCTCCCTCTCTATTTGATATGGACAATGAGTTAAAGGAGCCTTTGCTACATAATCCATTTGCAATCTAGATGCTAAGTGAGTTGCATACAATTACCTTGTTGTTTGGCTCATTCATGTTGGAGGAGTGCCAAACTTGAAGTTTTTTTGTTGTATGAAGTGGAGAAAAAAAATGAGAATTACTTGTCCATTGAATCAAAATGAATTAATGTTAGAATCTTTACAATGTTAGACATATTTCCTCCCTAATGTGAAAACTCATTTTAACTAGGGATTTTGTTGAGAAACTTCTCATGTCCGTTTCATCTGCTCCTCCTATTGATTCAGTTTCTATCTCAACATTAAGAAATATTTGATGTTCCTTTCCTGTATCAGTTATCAGCATGTATTGACCGACAACACTCTATTCTGTGCTCGCCATTACCTTCTTCTTCAGTATATGCTTGTGTTCAATTATGCGTGGAATGTGTTTTGATATGGAGTATCAAGCATCCATCAAAAAATTGTTTTAGTTTGAGACCACTATCCTTGGACAATGTGCTTGCATAAAAAAAAAAAAAAGAACTGCTAGGTTAAAGACAGTATTCTTCTTTCAATGCTTGCACTTAGAACATACAGAAGATATGCAAATTCTTTACCAATGCCCTTTTTTTAATAGTGTGTGCATATGAAGTGTCAGTGATAGCATTTCATCTCATATATGTTAATTTAAATTGCATATTCAATTATGTTGTGCGTTAAGTCGTTTATTATTATATTGCTGACAACAAATCTATGCAATAGGCACACCTCTTTGGCGCAATGGGCCTCCTGAGAAGCCAGTACTATGCAATGCTTGTGGATCTAGGTGGAGAACAAAGGGAACTCTTGCAAACTATACACCACTCCACGCTCGGATGGATCCAGATGATTATGAAGATCACAGGGTCTCTAGAGTGAAGAGTATATCTATAAACAAGAACAAAGAAGGGAAACTTCTCAAAAGAAAGGCAAATCATGATAATGGAGTGGTGGGAGGAGTTGTATCAGATTACAACCAGGGCTACCGAAAGGTTTTAGATGACGATACTAGTAATAGATCAAGTTCTGGTTCAGCCATATCCAACTCTGAGAGCTGTGCGCAATTTGGCAGTGCAGATGCAAGTGATTTGACGGGTTGGGCTCTCACTGAAATTACTTCTTACTTTCCTTGTTTTGATTGAACAAATGAAAGTGTATTCATAAGTGTGTGATGGTTAGCCATATATTGAATTGAATTAATGAGTTTTAATTCTGGCTGGTGTGCCCAAATGCCTGTGCAAGTATGCAAATGCTTTGGTTGGTGTAAGAGAAAAGTGGATCTAGGAAACAGTACCAAATTGGGAGAAGGGAGGAAAGTAGGAAGATGATTAGTTAGCTGTTGTCACTTTGTGACAACAAATTATAATTAAAAAAATTCTGTGATCTTTTAAATAAACTTAAGTGACTTCATTACTTTTCTAGGATTTTGCTATGCTGGAATCTGGTTTCTATGTCAGTCTAATTTATCTTAAAATACTTCACTATGGTTAAGTCTTCTTCAAATTGTACTTATAATATGCCTGAGTGTAATACTGGGAATTCTGTCTTGTGGACTTGGCTCCGCCAGATTGAAGCTCTAGATATAACTAGAAATAATGCTGAATGCCACTTCTAATATTTAATGGGTTTTACATCTTTGCTTGGTATATTTTACCTGCAAATTCAGAAGTAATATCCTTGGTACTTTTAGTTCTCTATAATTTAAGAGCTATATGCAAGTTTTGTGATTGTGCTTGATGATGTTGATGCTAAGTGCTTTCTCATTTCCTTTTCTCAGGTCCAGCCCAATCAATTGTGTGGGACACAATGGTACCTTCAAGGAAGAGGACCTGTGTCAATCGTCCAAAACCGTCTCCAGTTGAGAAGCTTACAAAAGATTTATATACTATTTGGCATGAACAACAATCTTCATGCTTCTCTGGATCTTCTGAGGAAGATTTGCTTTTTGAGAGTGAAACACCAATGGTCTCTGTTGAGATAGGACATGGTAGTGTTCTCATTAGACATCCAAGCTCAATAGCTAGAGATGAGGAATCTGAAGCTAGTTCACTTTCGGTTGAGAACAAACAATATTCAACAAATGAGGCTTATTCACATTCTGTGACCCTTACTGTACATAATCAAAACAAAAGTGTCAATATATCTAGTCTTGTGAATGAAAAAGCTAAGAACCCTTCTGGACCAGTGATGCAGCAAGAGCAACTTAAGAGGTAATGTTCCCTTGAATGTTTTCAGAAGGTGGTTTATTTTTTGCAAAGGGTATATCTTTGCCAGTTATGCTTTTAAGACATAAACATGGGATCAATGTTTAACTCGGATACATTGTTCCTTTCATAACGACCTCCTAAAGATTAATTGAGAATATAAATATAAATACTTGATATTGATAGGTTTCCAACATGGAGAAATTAACTTTAAACAGACTCAAATGGGAAATTAGGCCTTCCTTTGTTACCTAAATTTCTCGGACATTGATTGTCTTACATTATTATAAGTATTCATCAAAAAAACTAGTAGCTGGATGAATTGAAGGTAAAAGACAAAAGTACATTTGAGAAATCTGTCGAATTGGAGGAATTCAAAAATCTTTCTCTTGCTGTGTTTGACATATTCTGCTGTTTGGTATTTCAGGGACAAGTTACAGCATGAGAGGGCACAGGTCCTGGGAAATCATAATTCACCGTTGTGTAATGTGGATTTATGTGTAAGTTGTGATGTGATAGTTTCGTAGCCAACTTAACCCTTATCTGAGAATTGTCATCCTAAATCTCGCCTGTTGTTATCCAGAAGCACGAGCATGATTTTTTGCATATAATCTTGGAAATTGAGAATCGTTCATATATATAATACTAAATTACTAATCCAATTCCAATGTTGTACAATTTCTTTCTAACATGTCCTGGATAAACTATACAGTTCTTCCCTAGTGTCTGTTTACTCTAATTTATGAAAGGATTCATAGTATTGCTTTTTAGATATATCCACAACAGGCATATTACCTTCTTAAATATTGGAGCATGTATGATGATTCTTTTCCCTTTTCATCACAGGAGATTCTTAATTTTGAGGAGTTTGCAAGATCCTTAACAAATGAAGAACAGCAGCAGTTGCTAAAATATCTACCTCCTATTGATACTATGAAACTGCCAGACAGGTGTGTTTTGTGCCACATTAGTGTGTGTTAGTATAGTGAGACGATGAATACTTCTATTTAGCATATCAACTACTACGCATGCTGTTATTGGCCTATTTTTTTGTGTTTGTGTGTGTGTAAATAGATTTCAATAATGAGACATATCTTGTCATCTTTCATCCACATTGCATTTTATCAAAACTGTAAAGAGAGCATTTCAAGAAGTCGATTCATGATCTAGGATTTACAATGATTTATTTTTCATCTGCAGTATAAAATGCATGTTTGAGAGCCCTCAATTTAAGGAGAATATATCCTGCTATCAGCAACTGCTTGCAGAGGGGGTGTTTGATCTCTCCTTATCAGGAGCAAAAACTGAAGACTGTAATACTTTGAAGAGGCTCACACTATCCAATCTGTCAAAATCCAAATGGGTGAAGCATTATCATCAACTCAAGGTTTGAATTGCTTTTTCACAGCAAGAATATCTTTACATAAGAATGTCATGTATAATTTAATGCCTTGGACAGTGAATCCACAAATGTATTGCTACATATAGAGTCTCTCTTTGGATGCAGAAGTGTAAAAAAAGTACTGGGAAGTCTCTCATTGGAAGAGGACCAAATGTTGTTGCATCAAGTAATTCAATTACTGCCAAGAGAGCACGTGACAGCCTAGGTCAAAAAATATCAGGTGAGCCAATTTTTTGCTAATGCTGGATATATTTTTTTAGAGATGGAGCTTCTTTTGTTATATTTTTGAACAGAATAATTGAAAAGATTTTGCTTCAGCCAAGAGAAAATCTTTTGTTAATGAGTGGTATACACTAAAACAAACAAGTAGAGCTTAATTAAACGGTTTCAAAGTAAAATGCAATTTTGGTATCTGAACTGTGAAAACAGGAATCTATTCTAGCATTTCTCTTATCATACCAGTTCAAAGTTCTCTGAGCTGTGATAACAGAGATGTATCCTAGTGCTTCTCTGGTCATATTGGTATATTAAGTTCATCTACATCATAAAGATTTTATGTTTTATACATGGAGTACATTTTTTTGCTTACACGATCAGACATGCTAACCACAATTAGAAGTTCATGCTTTCTTGGACATAATTCTGACGATACCTTGAGGCAATTGGCAGTCTTGTCTTTGGATTTTCTTCTCTTTTTCATCTTTGTTTTTGTCCATTGTTTCAAATTTTGTGGCAGTGTGCGCAAATTGTGGGGCTCTCACTTACGATATGTATATATTATACATGAAATCCAATTGTCTTTCTTTGTAGTATGGCACTGAAAGATAACGCCACTGTCTCCTGTGTGCATAGCATCGCATTTCCATTGAACCATTTTCACAATTTGACATAGAACTATTCTCAAAAATAGTAATTTTTTTCTTTCATCAGAAGTGAAGACGATGAAGAGCCCCAAAAGGATTGACTTGAAGACTACTTATGAAAGCAAAGAAATCATGGACAATGATGGCTCTTGCTTTAGTCCAAAAAGTCTATTTGCCTTGCCTCCTGATGGTGGCTTCCTCGTGCTGGATTCTTTTCATTATGTTGATGAAAGTTCGGATCAGGATCTGCTGCTGGACGTGCCATCTAATGGCTCATTTCCACAGGCAGAGCTCCTTCATCCAACTATAAGTTTTGGGCAACAAGCAAGCACTAGCAGTAGCTCATCATACCCACATCTAGTCCGTCCCTAACAAATGTTTGCCAAGACTTTGATCACTAGGGCTTATAATAGATTCACCTTTTGCCGGATTCCTTGACTAGGTTAAAATCTGTGAACGAGGTTTGATGGTTGCCGTTTTGTTTCCCTTTAATCTTTTCAAACTTGGTATGCTATAAGGGACGAATTTGGATGGGGCTTTTTTTGTATAGGTCGACAACAGATTGTAATATATAGCTAAAAATGCACAAGAGGTGGTGATTTCAAGAGTCATGTATGCAGTTTTAATCCTTGTATTGCAAAATAATATTAGATATACTCTCTCAATGGCTTATTTTTACAAGTCAATAAATTGCCAAGTGAGGGGAAAGATTTAAAAAAGAAAAAAAAATCTAGAAAATGAAATGAAAAAAAAGAAGAGGAGAAATTAGCTTTTGTAAGATGCAAGTGAAGAAAGTTGACATAAGCTTTTATTTCCGCTTTTTGGAGGATACCTATCTAGTTCGATTGGTTGTTTGCTTCATACGATAAGATTATCTTCCAGCGGACCACCAAAGGATAAAAAAGAGAGAAACACTTATCTTAGATATATGTGGAAACTGGAAAGAGTTGTGATTGTTGAATAAGACAATTAGATTGTGGAGTAAAATTCTTGGTGAAATTTAACCTTAACCTTCTCTTAACTTTGTTGTGGACAAGTAAATCAAATTGGGAAGCAACATAGAGCTCATTAGGCACAAAGTTTCAATCGATGACTTATTGCCTTCTGCTTTTTACAATCCTTTTGCAGTTCTTAATTTGTGGATACATGAAAGGTTGAAATCTATCAATTTTCTCAAAGCTTGTTTTTAGTTGACTATAGTTATGAATCTTAGGAAGGATTGCTAATCATAACTATTAGTAATTAATCTTAGTAAAGATTGTAGTTTCAATTCTAATACTAATTTTATAAATGCCTAATTAACTGTTTTGTTATGTGCCAAATAAGAAGTTTTTCTTTACATCAATAATGGCATAGATTTTCTGCCTAACCAAACAAAACTCGTGAAAAGAAAATGTCAAATGGTCATTCTCATGAAATGAATTTGAAGCACATAATTCTTGTTGAAATGCAATGAAGGCCATCAATGATATTTGTCAGGTGTATTTTAAATAGTCCATCTGCTTGACAGAGTCAAATATTATTAATATCTAGTCATAATTGGACTATACATGCAATAACCGAAACATAAGATTTTTTAGGGCAAGTATATAGAGAAATGTAACTTTAATAATCATTCAATAAAAATACATGGATGAGATGATCTTTTTGAATTATTCAAATCTGGCCAAACCTATTCACATGTGATAATATATCTTCCAATAGTTTTGAGAACTGATGCATAACTAAATCTAATCTAATTCAGATAATTTCTCCTAGTGGGACAGGTTAACCAATTATCCATCTCATAATGTTGATATTTCTAAAAATATGCTTGAACATGGGCCAAGGATCACAAGCTATGCTTCCTAGGGTATTCCTCCAATGGGTCTATAGCATAGAGAAAACATTCTCTCTGTTTGCGCTAATTTTTTTATTTTTTTTTTGGGAAGCCAAGGATGTGTGGTAAATATATACCAGTTTATTAACAAGAAAATGACTGATGACCAAAATTAAATGTGAAGGACTTATCTGTTGAAAGCCTTCAGAAACACCATCAATTATTTAAACCAATAAAAGAATATCCTAGAAGTCTATATTGTACATCCCACCAATATAGCAGAAGCGGTAATCATGCATGAATCATAGTGGGCCATGCATTCTAATGGTATCTCAATCAAGGAAGCTAAGATTTTTGGTGTTGATTTTGGTTCATACTCTAATACTATCCTTTGATGCATTATATAAAAGTTATACATTATAGGTTTCCTTGATTTTAGGGCGAAATTTTGGGAAAGAAGAGTAGCTTTAAGGCTTTCACCTTAGCTTCTTTGACAGAAGAGTCTAGTGATATAAGCATACTTTTCAGTCCAGGTCTTTTATCCTAATGTGTGTCTCATCTCATGTTATATGCCCCTTAATTGTCAAAATACTTTAAAAAAAATAATGTGACGCATAAAAAAAAATATGAAATGAAACACATAATACTTTAAAAAAAATAATGTGACGCATAAAAAAAAATATGAAATGAAACACATAATGGAACAGGATCCGAACTTATACTTTTTACCCAAAGCTTTTAGTCTAGGTTTAAGCTAATGCTTGACTTTAGAATACTAATTCCAAAACAAGTTTCAATGCATGGAGGGAAAAAAAGGTAAAGAATTCACAAGCCCATTTCAAGGAACAACTGAACAAGAGTGATTCTAAACCCAAGTTGATCATTTAAGGATCAACAGTGACTACAATACAAAGTTATAAACAAGAAATACAGTTCCTATGCTACAAAATATTTACTTTTGTGAACTGCCACAGGCCACAGCCCAGCTTCAAAAGCCTCAGAAACATATCGTCATTAACATGTAAATTAGTCCAACAAACAAGCAGACTAGAAGAGCACCGGAATGATTTCTAGTTTTCAGGTTCAAATTGTCCCATTATATAACAAAATAGAAGCTGTAACCAAACAATTCCTTCCCTCAAAGATTTCAAATTAACCCACCATGCAAAATTCCCCAGAAGGCCTATTTCCACTTGAAACCTACTCATCATCTATTGTCTCCTACTTTGCTTCCCCCTTCTGACTTCCAACAAGCCTAAGGAAAAGTCATGCCTCGCCTCTTTGCAGCTTCCAAGACACTTAAATTTTTCAGACAAGGATCATAGGTGTAGTCCTCAGTTAGCATGCTTAGCACATTCAATAGTAAGGCCTGCTTATAGTTCCCTGAGCAAGGAATATCATCCGGAGCCACTTTCCCTACTGTATTGCCATTGTTTCCACGCAATGACAATGGCAAGGCGCGTTGCACTCTAAAATTTTTCTGTTTTTTAGTGGAATTTGCACCCATAGGACCAACATATCTAAATTTTTCAATATCATCAATGCACTTTGCTCTATTGCCATTCTTCTTTTCAGGAGAATTAGCATGCGAGTATCTCTCGCTGGTTTCACATAAGCTATTAGCTTCATTGTCTTCAGTCTCTTTGCTTCCGCCTATATTAGCTTCATTAAACCCTAAAACACTATTATTTTCTTCAGAATTAGATTCTAATACCCCAGTAAAAAAATCCAGCTTTCTCTTTGCTGAGCTATCTACATGAAATTCTTTATCAACAACATTGGCTTCTTCAGTTCGATGATTTTGCACTGACTGTAAGCAGTTGCTTGGACTAATGCCCTCAAAGTTCAAATTCTCAACAGCTTTCCCCATATTTTCTGTTTCAGTGCCTAAAGTATCTCTTGAAGTCTCCAATTCCAAATTTTTGTCCAAAATTTTAGTTTTTTTTGACCAAGACTTCAATTTCTCTGTAGATTTCACTATTCTATCAAAAGTTTTGTGTGCTTCAAAGCCTAAACAAAGATCTCTATTCGCCAAATCCAAATTCTTATTCAGAATTTTCGCCTTTTTCACTGGAGACTCACGTGAACAATCACTTGAAGCTAATTCTCTATTCATAATCGTAATATTCATGGATTCAAGGTGAATTACCTCATTCTCATGAGTTCGATTGACACCAGGAGATGAATCTGAATCGATCGCAACCCTCTGTGTCAACTCTACATCTGCAGAAAACCCTAGATCCGTATCCCTCCCCAAATCAACTGCTCTCGAATCATCCGTACAATTACCATCAACAGCTGCAACTTCCTCATCATTTTCTGCTCTCTCAACGGTTCGATTATCGCAATTGTCAACAGCGACCGCTTGCTGCTGATCCTGGGAGTCTGCAAGAGTAGACTCTTCGGGTGGAGTATGGAAATTATCATTATCGCGGGGCAAATTATCGTCATTTTCATTATCCTCAAGAGATTCCGGTGGAGAAACCATCATGATTCCGGTGGAGGCCACGGGTATATCCCTTGACTCGTCATCGGGAAGGGATTCATCCTCCTCCTGTTCGCCGGCGAACCGGCAGCGACGCAAGTGCTCTTCTTGAGAGGAAGAGATGTGGCAGAGCTCTGCAAGTGAAGCAAAAGGATCGTCAGTCTCCATCTCTTTAAAGAGACTATCTTGTAAGACAGATCATATGTTGTAGAGAATTTGAGAGAAAGAGAGGAGTTTTGCGCGCGCCCGCGCTTATGATTTTTTAGGGTTTGGGATTTTGATTTGGGGATTATTTTTTTTTATCTTGTTTTCATTTTCCCGCTCTTCTTTTATTAACTGTAGGTCTTGAAATATACGGTCGGTTAAATTTGGTCTTACTTTTTCTAAATGACTTGTCGTTTCATCTGCAACACAAAATAGATGTTGTTTTTTCTTTTATTATCCTTGTAGTTAGTCTAAATTTTTATCTGAAAATTCAAATCATTTGTAACAACAAATTGAGCAAATCATACCTTCTGGTCATGTGAATTTTTTATTTTTTATTTACTAATTAAGATTTGGTATGAGTGCATATATTGGGGTATAACATAAATGAATATTTTATGAATAATAGACTCATATCAGGGTGAAGGCATTGAATGGTTCAGGTGGATCAAGACAAAAAAAATATTTTATTGATTTATAAAAAAATTATATTTATTCTATTTACATATAATTTTTTATATATAATGAATTTTTGGCTCATCAAACATTAATTAAAAATATAATTAGTTTATGAAATTTTTTTTATTTGATCCATTAAAATCTAACTTTAAGATTAATTTTCGATTTATTCAATATTAATTTTATGATTTCATTCTTAACTCATATGATTTATTCCTCTCTCAGTTAATGTTAAAAGAAATATATAATTAGAAAATTTTATGGTAGTTTAATTATAAATTTTAAAAAATTGTAATTGGATATATAAATACTTAAACAAGAAAATCAACTTTATATAAAGCATTATTTTTTTTTTAATTTGAAATTATTAAAAATTAATATTATGGCTAATAGTAAGATTCAATGGTTAAATTAAAATTTTTGCAATTCAAAAAATAAAATGCTAATGTAGAAAATATAATCATATATGGTTTTAACATTTTAAATAAAATTGTGGACTTAGTAAGCTAATGTATATTATGTATCTGTAAAAAAAAAAAATGTATATTACGCATCATTTAGAAATAATTAAAACTAAATGTAAAGTGATGGAATTTATTGGATTTATTGATTAATTTTATATTATTTTAAAATTATGAATTAGTATGATAGTTCAAAATATAATATTATATGGTTCATTATTAAAGGTGATCATAAAAATTAAATAAACTAGACCTAAATATTGTACTATTTGTTTTGAGTAATGTAGGCTAAATTTTAATTGAATTTTGATTTCTATTAGGATTATGATTAGATTTCTCTCTTTTTTAATTACTGTGATACACAGTCTCTACTTATTAATTTGTAGATTAAAAGAAGATGAGGCTGAACGTTCCATAAATACATGTACGTAATTGATTATTGTTTTTATTTTATTTGATTAACAAGTTTGTTTATACGTGATACATTTAAATTATTGTAAGTTTATTATTTACTGCATTATTTGTGATTTCAATTTATATATATATATATTTTGAGTGAGTAAAATCTAACATATCGTATTAAAACCTAATTGAAATTTTATCAAAATTAATTAATTTATACAATAAATAAAATTTTATATTTCTGCAGAATAGTAATATATGATGAACTAGACGTTTTGCTTTTACCGTCCATTTCTTAGTTCAAGTTTCATTGTTTGAGGCTGGATTATTGGATACTTGGAATTGAATAATAGCTAAATTTTTAGACTTGGAAAATATTAAGGAGATAATGTAACTAAAATAGTGTTATTGATCTTGATATCAATTGGCTATGACACAATTGCACATCAGGAAGTAGTTTGTGACTACTTTAAATTATAAAGCTATCATGGTTTGTGGATGGGAATTGAATTAAAACAAAAAAAAAAAAGGTGCTTGATGGGAATTGAATTGAATTATCTTATCTAAACTTGAGTTTTTTTTTTTTTTTTTTTTTTTTTTTTTTTTTTTTTATTTTTTTTTTTTTTGTTGTTTGTTTTTAAATATATATATTTTTTTTTTGATGTTTAAAAAAAAAA
>CANXYC010887793.1:0-18546 GCA_948193065.1 Aleurites moluccanus | reverse complement strand
GATTTTGGAGGAGCTTGGGATGCTCACTTGCCATTGATTGAGTTTGCTTATAATAACAGCTATCACTCCACAATTCAAATGTCTCCATATGAAGCTTTGTATGGAAGGAAATGTAGATCTCCTTTGTGTTGGGATGAAGTTAGAGAGAAGCGTATTGAAGGACCAGAATTAATAAGGTATACTTCCGAGAAGGTTCTATTGATTCAAGAAAGATTGAAGACAGCTTTTAGTAAACAAAAGAACTATGCAGATCCAAAGAGAAAGAATCTTCAGTTTTCCATTGGAGATCTTGTATTTCTAAAGATTTCTCCAATGAAGGGAGTCCTACGATTTGGCAAGAAAGGTAAGCTGTCTCCTAGATTTATTGAACCTTTTGAGATTTTGAGCAAGGTTGGAGAAGTTTCCTATAGATTGGCTTTACCTCCTAACATAGATAAGGTGCATCTGGTGTTCCATGTGTTGATGATTCGGAAGTATGTAGTCGATCCCAATACAAAGGAGATCTACACTTCCTACCTTACAAAGTCTCATAGGGAGTCGTCTGAATGGTCGAATGGTAGCTATTATTGTAAGTGAACTCAATCAAAGGCAAATACTTATCCCAATTACCTCTAAAGTCTAGAATGCACATCCTTAGCATGTCCTCTAGAGTCTGAATAGTCCTTTCTGATTGTCCATTAGTCTGAGGATGGAAAATTGTGCTAAAGTCTAATTAAGCGCCCAAAGACTCTTGAAGTTTCTTCCAAAATCTTGATGTAAACTGAGTGCCTTTATCTGATATGATCGAAACTGGAACTCCATGCAATCTCACTATCTCATCAACATATATTTGTGCATATAAAGAAGCCGAATATGTAGTCTTAACTAGCAAGTAGTGAGAAGACTTAGTCAATCTATCAACAATAACCCATATCGAATCATGGCCTCTTGAAGTCATTGGCAATCCAACCACAAAATCCATAGTCACTCTCTCCCATTTCCATTCTGGCAATGGCAACTGTTGAAGCAATCCAGAAGGCTTCTAGTGTTCAATCTTCACTTACTGGCATGTCAAACATCTTCATACAAACTCCGCTATATCCTTCTTCATTGCACTCCACCAATACAATCCCTTGATGTCGTGATATATCTTAGTCGCACCTGGATGCACATTATAACCAGCATGATGTGCCTCCCTCAATATCGACTCTCTTAATCCATCCACGTCGGGAACACATAAACGATCACCATGCTTCACAACACCATCCACAACAGCAAAACCTGGAGCTTTCTCAGCTTCCACATCACCCTTAAGCTTAACCAATCTAGGATCTCTATCCTGTGCTTCTTTGATATGATCAATGAGAAGTGGTTTAACTTGAAAATATGCTAAAAGCACTCTTGTATCCAATAAGCCAAATTAAATCCCTAAATCATGCAATCTATGCAACTCTTTGATCAAAGACCTTTTATCCACTTGAATGTGAGCTACACTTCCCATAGACTTTCTACTCAACGCGTCTGCTACCACATTCGCCTTTCCAGGGTGATACAAAATATCACAATCATAATCCTTAAGCAAATTCATCCATCGCCTTTGCCTAAGGTTCAAATCCTTTTGCTGGAAGATGTACTTCAGACTTTTTCGGTCAGTGAAGATCTCACACTTTTCTCCGTACAAATAGTGTCTCCATATCTTTAATGCAAAAACCACAGCTACCATCTCTAAATCATAAGTTGGGTAATTCATCTCATGCTTCCTCAATTGCCTTGAAGCATAAGCTATTACCTTCCCATTCTACATCAACACACACCCAAGTCCCATTCTATAAGCATCACAATACACAACATATCCTCCCTCACTAGATGGTAAAGCTAGGATAGGTGCAGTCGTGAGATGAGTCTTAAGCCTATGAAAGCTTCCTTCACAGTCATCTGTCCATACAAACTTCACCTACTTCTGAGTGAGCCTAGACAATGGAGCTGGAATCTTGGAGAAATATACACAAATCTCTTATAATAGCATGCCAAACCCAAGAAACTCCGAATCTCTGACACATTCGTAGGTCTAGGCTAATTAAGGATTGCATCCACTTTCTTTGGATCAACCTTAAGTCCTTCCTTACTTATCACATGCCCCAAGATGCAAACACTATCTAACCAAAACTCATATTTGGAGAACTTAGCAAACAACTGGTGCTCTCTCAAAGTCTGCAATACTATCCGAAGGTGTTCTTCATGCTGCTCTTTACTTTTGGAATACACAAGGATGTCGTCAATGAATACAATGACAAACTTGTCCAAGAATATCTTGAACACCCTATTTATCAAATCCATAAATGCAGCTGGTGCATTTGTCAAGCCAAACGGCAACACCAAGAACTCGTAGTGGCCATATCTCATTCGAAACGTCGTCTTAGACACATCCTTCTTCTGAATCCTCAACTGGTGATAACCCGACCTCAATTCGATCTTGGAGAAGTAACTTTCCCCTTGCAACTGATCAAACAAATCATCAATTATGGGCAACAGATACTATTCAGAATAGTCACCTTATTAAGCTGTCGGTAATCAATGCACAACCGTATAGAATCGTCCTTCTTCTTGACAAATAATACTGGTGCACCCTATGGCGAGCTACTAGGTCTAATGAACCCTTTGTCAAGAAAATCCTATAGTTGCACCTTCAACTCTCTCAATTCTGTTGGTACCATGTAATATGGAGGTATGGAGATCGGATTCATTCCAGGCAATAACTCAATATTGAATTCAATCTCCCTCTTCGGTAGCAAACCTGACAATTCTTCAGGAAAAACATCTGGATACTCACTCACAATTAGAATCTGCTCTAATCCCTTCATTCCCTTCTCAGTATCATAAACATATGCCAAGTAACCTTGGCAACCCTTCCTTAGCATCCTCCTCGCCCTAATGGCGGATATCACATTGTAGGGTACTTCACTTATTTCCTTTGAAACTCAAACTCCTCACCCTTAAGTGGTTTGAAAACTATCTTCTTCCGATTGCAATCTATGGTTGTAAAATACTTGGACAACCAATCCATACCTAAGATAATATCAAACTCTAACACCGGTAATTCAATCAAGTTTACCTCCAAACTCTTTCCATCAATACTAATAACACATGCATGATAGAAATTTCGAACCCCAATCTCCTCCTCTAAGGGAGTGGACACAACCATCACATCATCAAGCAACTCACACAACATGTATAACTCCTTAGCAAAGTGAGATGATATGAAAGAATGAGATGCTCCCGAATCAAACAATACTCTTGCATTCTGAGCTTGAATAGAAAGAATACTTGTGACAACTGCATTAGAGGCTTGGGCCTCCTGTTGATTGAGTGCAAAAACTCTCCCTCTTCCTCTACCCAAAGAAGTCTGACCTAGAGCTTGAATCGTAGATGAACCTGATCCTCGACCCGCTTCGGTACCTCTGCCATAACCTCGGCCTACCCTAGCTTGAGCACTATTGCTCCCCACTCTTTCTATATGAACTATAGACTGCGAAGCTGGTGGTCTTATGGTAGTCACTGTCCGTGGGCAATCCTTCACAAAGTGTCCATAGTGAAAACAAGCCTATACCTTGACATGACATGGTCCTAAATGTCTCTTCCACACAAGTTGGACATTGAAAATTATCCCCCGAATGTGCTGAACTAGCTGTGCCCCTGCTCATATATGAAGCAGATCTAGAAGGGTTGGGCCTGTACTGTGATCTTTCTGGGTGTCCTCTGAACCCACTCTGAGGAGTAGACTGCCTCAAAATATCCATGCTCCATAGTGAAAACAAGCCTATACCTTGACATGACATGGTCCTAAATGTCTCTTCCCACAAGTTGGACACTGAAAATTATCCCCCGAATGTGCAGAACTAGCTGTGCCCCTGCTCATATATGAAACAAATCTAGAAGGGTTGGGCCTGTACTGTGATCTTTCTGGGTGTCCTCTGAACCCACTCTAAGGAGTAGACTGCCTCAAAATATCCATGCTCCTCACTCCACTGTTATTCCTATTAGGCGTAGAGGAACCCTCAACTCTAGCCTTATTCTTCTGCTCTCTTTCTGCTTTTAGTTTCATTTTTCGATTCTCAATCATTCTGTCTTTATCCACCAGTCTGGAATATGAGTCAAACTCATGAGCAGCTAGCAGACGAAACAATGGAGGAATCAAACCTCTCCTGAAGCGCTGAATCCGAGCAGCCTCTGTAAAAACTAATGCTGGAGCAAACTTACTTAGCTAACTAAACCTCTTAGCGTACTCCGATACACTCATTTCCATAGTTTGAACCAGCCATTCAAACTCTACAACTTTAGCCTCTCCCACACTTTCTTGAAAAAATTCATCCATAATCATAGTCTTAAACTGCTCCCAAATAATATCCATATTAGCCCGAAGTAATCCAGTCACACTTCTCTTATACCAATCTCGGGCATTATTCCATATGAAGTGGCCCACAAACTCCATTGCCCTTCTATCTGGTATCCTTAAAAGCTGAACCTTATCCTCTATTATCTCAAGGAAATCAGTGGGATCCACATCTCCCCTATACTCTAGAGGCTTGAGTTTCATAAACTTCTCAAAAGATACCTCTTCAACCTATGGCACAAAAGGTGCTGGTGGAGGAACCACCAGTGGAACAGGAGCTACCGGTGCTGGAGGAACCGGCTTTTGCAATCGCTGTGTGATAAGCGCCTCTAACCTCTTATAGTTCTATTGCATCTGATCCAATCTCTGTGCCACAACAGCATCCATCAGAGGTGCAAGTGGAGGAACCACTCCCTCTCCAACACCGCCCACAGAATTCTCCTCTAAATGATCTTCCCTTCTAGGGCAGTCTCGTCCACGCCCACAATCTCTACCTCTCCTCGGAGGCATCTCGATACTGATAAAGGAAAATAAATAACTTAGATTCATAACACGACAACAAACGCAGATCTATATCAAAGGAATACAAAACAATGACAAGATATGAATCCTATACTCCGTAGTTTACTTGTTCCATTACACTTAAGCTAGTGAACTTGCACATCTATCTATCTATCTATAAATTAAACCTATAGCTCTGATACCGCCTTTGTCACACCCCAAAATTAAAAGTGACGGTCCTAGGGCAAGGGTAGACTTAAGGCCACTATAAACCCATAGAACCCAAACCTGGATCATCAATCATCAATAATATTCTATAACCATGAATTATACTTCAATATATATGGATAATCCACCAATACAATATCACTTGTTCCTTATCGATTAAAAGACAAAATATCATCATCGATAAGGAACAAGGATTACCAATAAGCTCAATCATATCTCAATCTAATATAATTCAATCTACAGAGCCACTACGATTAGTATTCCAAAATAATACAAAACATCAAATGATTATCAAATCAATACATTAGCTTCTTGGAGAGAAAAAACAATCAAGAAGCTTTGTCTATCCTGTCAACAGGTTCTCTAGCACCTGAAATCCACAATAGAAGAAAAGGAATGAGTCAAAAACTCAATAAGTTATGGAGATGCAGTAATACTTAGGGCTTTACAATGATTGATCACATAATAGGTCGAATTTAATATATATAACAAAGGTTTATAAAAAATAAGATTACATTCAATGACAAATATATACGTGCCTACAAAGAAATGACACCCATTAATGAGATAATAGAACAACCATTAATCCATACCATCCATCCATTGAGATACTACAATCTCATACCATACGTATGCTTAATAAGAACATACGTCCCAGGGCCGATAGGCCTCCCCTAGGTAAAGCCACTGATTCAATTTGACCTTATCAGCTAGGTCACTGGTGCACACAGTCCAATGATTTCTCCCTCATTGGGAAGGTGTTCTAAATCGTCAAAAGCCATACAATCGATACAATGAACAATGAGTGGGTCTAGAGACCTCACCTTATCAATATCATTAACAATATTCAATAGGTTTTCATTAATTTTATATGACCCAAATGGTCTTTCAAAGAGAATACATTTCAATAATGACTTAAGGCCCAATGATATTATAATATCAAAAATAATAATATTCAATATGAAATTTAGTCCAAGAACAATGACTAAACTTCATTCAAGAACAATATTAACAAATGTGGATTTCATAACAAAGAACAAATCATTCCATAACTTACCTCAATCCAAAACAAATAAGCTCAACTATCACCACCATCAACAATCCTTAAGTCCTTGGGTTCACCAAGCCTAAAACAATAAATTTTCAAAAATGGGTCAATTAGGGTTTCCTTGCCCAAAGCCAAAACACAAAGAATTTTAGGATTCTATGCTCCTTAGTACTCAATAAATTAATTTCTAATACCAATTAAACCATTAAATGAAAAATTACTATTTACCCTACTATTCACATAAAACCATTAAATTTCACAACTCTCATATCAAACATAATTAATGGCAATAAATGCTTATAAATGACTACCTACAACCTATAACAACCAGTCTAACAATACTATAACCCATAAACAACTATAAAAGCAAGATATAAGATTTACCTTCAAAATCCTAGAAAGAGATTTATTGAGAAGGAATACCCTTGAAATGATTTGATGCCTTACAATGTGTTCTCCATGAAGAATCCTTGAAGAAAATGGTTATTTAAATGATTAAAGAGTAATAGGGCTAGTTGAGCAAAGGAAAGAAATGAGAAGAAGAAAAAGAAAATGAAATTTGATTTCCGTTCAAAAATCTGAAAAATGACTTCCATTTATAGAGTCCGAAGTCTCAAGCCCGTGAAGAACGAATTCACACCTATAAAGAATATGTTTCACGCCCGTGAAATAAATTCACGTTCGTGAACACTCAAAAGGTCAATTTCTCATATTTAGACAGAAAGCAAAGTAACGGCCGTGATTAGAGTTCACGTTCGTGAATAGAGTTCACGCCCGTGAAATGTCAAAGTTCAAATTAACGGCCGTGAGAAGAGTTCATACCCGTGAAATGTCAAAGTTCAAACTCACCAAGGCAAACACTTCTCAAAACCATTCTAACACTCACCAAAACAACTCTAAACAATATCTATAACAAAGAAACAATTCTATAACAATCAATTAATACAATCTATAACCACAATCAATACAATTTATAACCATGGAACAGTCGATAATCTCATACAACTATGCAAATCGAAATCTTGGGTGTTACATTAATGTACCTCTTTCATAAAGAATTTTCCGTAATGACCATAAACGGTTGCTTTTGGAGTGGTCAAATTAGGTTTAGCTGATCTTATTACTATAGAGTCTATGCAAATAATTATAATTTGATCCGATTTTAGATGTGGTCCATTTTTTGCCATATATACATCTTCACAAATAATTGTCCAAACTAATTATTGCAAATCTTTCTTCACAAAAAATATGGTGACATTTATAATGGAGAAAATACTAATTTAAATTGAATGGATTCAAAACGTTGCTACAGCATAAATTAGGATTAACAACTCATCCGATTTTATCCGTTAAATAATATTTTAATACTTAAAAAATCTATTTTAAATTGTCAAGTTTCAAATATTTAGTTATGAGTTATTAATATTATTAAATAGTAAAATAAATAAAAAATTTGCAATTTGAAGGGTTATTCCTAAAGTGTCCAATGAATTTCCAATTGTAATTAATATTACTGGTAAAATAAATAAAAAATTTGCAATTTGAAGAGTTATTTCTAATGGTTCCAATTAATTTCGAAAATTGATTCTTTTATTTCCTTGTGATGTTTTTCATCGTGGACTGGATCCATCGTGGAATGATATATGAAATATGAGACTTCACTATGCTAGATTCTTAAAAAATACAAATCAGATAATTATGCTTGCTTCAACAAAAGAGGCGCGGGCCTCTTCTATAGACTCTTACCAATCAGACAAGCAGAAAACAGAAAATGCAAAATTACTGGACAGATCATGCAGCCATTATGAAAGGGAGAGAGAAAAACAAGTGCTGGATAAATTAATAATCAGTAGTAGAAATTTACAAGCACTAAAGATGGGTTCAAATTCTCCAGGTGCCCTGTTGTATAGCTAATCTTTTTTGAACATATTGCTTTTCCAAATTGAACAAGTCTTGACCTTTGTGCATACATTTACCTAGTCGGAATTATAAGCCCAAGTTCAGTGCACAATAAGGCATATTATATAGAAATTTGGCATAAGATCAGGACAATCAACTCTTAAGCAGCCAGTGCAAAACAGATTAGATGCAAGAGGTAATAAAATATGTTACATTTTGAGGAAAAAAAAAAGTATGATAACGGAGTTCTTTGAAATCAAAATCAGTATACAAAACTTGAAGTAGCATCTGGCTAAAACTAATATAGCAAACTTTTGCAAAGAAGTTCTCTTAATAACTATGTTTTTTAGAGGGGGCATCTTCTTTGATCCATACGAAGAAAATTATCACCACTTATAAGTTAGTACTTGTCACTGGCTATCTATCATTGAGAGGCTATCTATCATCAGTTTTAACAGGAGCATTCTCCAGGTCCTCAATATCTTTCTTGCTCTTCACTGAAATCCACTTCTTGGTATTAAAGTCAAGTCTGTCCAAGTCGTCTGCAATCCCCATATACCCATATAGAAGGCGCTCCTCTAACTTGTCTCCCAGTGTTCCTGCTTCCGAACTGCTGCTGCTGGATGTTTTTCGCTCAAATTCTTCTCTACCACGTTCATTCTCAGCAAAATATTTATGAAGTCTCTCTGCATTTCCAAGTCCAGTGAACGTGCCCAAAAATTTTACTAATACAACACTTTGGTCAGCAGGCTTACCTAGGCATACCTTGATTTTTCCCCCAACAAAACCTTTACCTACCATCATTTGGAGAAACAACAAAATGTGATGTATTAGTGAGAGCGTTAGACAAATTTAGTCTAGCCTAGTTTAAAACAGCAAAAAATTTAAACATTCTGAATACTGCAGTAATTCACAAAATGAATTTAAAGTTTAAAATAATATATGCCTTTTATCTTCCCTATATGTTCAAGGATTATTTAAAATAAATATAAGCTTTTTATCTCTCCTATATGTTCAAAGACTAACTAAATTTGAAATTTTCTTTCCAACACAGAAGGAATTATGTTCTTTACATCCATTTCCCACTCAATTATGAATTTTGGCATAACTGTATTAAATAATTGATTTAAAAGTTATTACTCACCTCTCAGAAAAGCTTCCACCTCTTCAATAGGTATAACCTTCTGCTGTTCTGGATTGTCATTTGCCATAGAAACGTTGTGGATGATAACAAGTGGAGGCCAGAGCACCAAATCGTCTTTCTGAGCCCAAGCTTCTCCATCAGGCAAGATATCTGGAACCCATGTTTTTGTGTCACAAGGCACATAAGTATTCCAACCCATCAAAGTGCATATTGCTTTGTGAAGACCCAGGTGCTGTGCTCTCAAACCAACCTTGTGAGACATGAAGGCATGTGTTACCAAGCGTCGAGTGTCCATGAAATCCTTGGATGAGCTGTAAAAGTACATACATCAAAAAATAAAGACTATATTCATAGCAATGCTAAAGGAAACTTGACAAAAAAGTATCGGATCATCTATAAGCCTAGAGAAGGGCATAACAATATCACTCTTAAAATGATTAAAAATTCATCAAGCATACAAAATTTAAATGATCACCACCATATCCACAAAAAAATAGTGTTCAAGACAGATATAAAGAGTTGAAGATCAAATTCAACTACCATTTAATACAACTTCTCTTCTGCTGCATAATCTTAGATGTACCTCCTGCCTTAATATTAGATTTCTGACCTGTCTGTAACAATAGTCCAATTGTGCAATAGACCCACTCCATACCTGTGGTCTAACTTTAGTCCTTTACTTCTTTCAGATGCATAATGATATCCCAGCAACAAAGACATACTTGCTATAATAAAACCCAACAATAGTTCCTTGTACATGCAAAAGGGTACAAAAGCTATACTCCCTGATTGGCTCTAGCCTCTCATAAATACCGCAACAGTGACCTACATAAGGAGACTAAGAAATGCCTACCTTTTAGGTGGTCTCATTTTCTGCTGTTAGCTAGTCTTGAGGAATATAGGACCTAAATCCAATGCAGGTTGGTCAAAATAACTCCTACACCAAAATGGATTCACCCCTGTTCCATGAAATCTAAGTACCTATATTTATAGCGGCAATGAGACCCTAAACTCAAATCACCTGATCAACAACCTCTCACCATGAGATAATACTATTTACATAACAAACAGTATAACAAAGGATGGATAACAAAAATCATTTGAAGCATATTTTTTTCATTAAACCTCTAGAAAGTTTTCATCAGTGTCTCATTTATCTGTAACTTAGAGTTCACCAAATGCTCCTGCTCCACCTTACATGATTGATACCAGAAAATCATTCATCACCAAATGAACATAAGTAGCCATAATAGATTTCCATATGGAACTCAAGAAATAAATTTTCTAGGTTAATAAAGGCTCACTTGTTTGCCGCTGTAAGAGCATAAATAGGAACTCCGGAATCAAAATATGAAAATAAGCCCCACATTTAAAAAACACGTCACAGGAAAGAAAACAGACCTTTTGCCACATACGACGCAGAACAAACTACCTGCTTTTCCCTGCTCTTTGTATCTTCTTCGAACTGCCGAATTCAAATTCAATTTTTTAGAATAATCCAAAAAGGCTTCATGAACCAGTTGCTTAAATTCCTCAGAATCCTCAGATGGCTCTGAGTCTGTTATTTTCACCCAATCTTCAGATGGATCATCATCATTTGCCTGCTCATCCTCGTCACATTCATCATTTCTTTTCCAAGTTTTGAACTTTCTTTGGATACTTCTTTTATCAGTCTGTTGTGAGTTATAAAAGCTTAAAGAACCAGATCTTGGATGGCCCTTCATATATTTAACATTAGGTTTATAACATCTAATTGAATGCTTTCGTGATTGTGCCAAAGAATCTCGAGAAGGCAACCACTCTTCAGATGCAAAATCTCCACGGTGTTCTTGCCCATCATATGTCCTCTTAGCCTTTCTGTATACATTTTGGTCAAACCTCTGAGTCCTCGATGGATGCAAGGCAGTTAGATTTCCCTCAATCCATTCCTCACCAATGTCAAATGCATCATCATATTGTTGTGGTCCAAGCTGTTTGCTTGATAAAATAGTTCTTGGATCACGCCTACTTACATTTTCCTCCACACTGTAATGTCTTTTAAGCAATTTATCTGATGGCTCATATATGGCAAGCTCCTCCTTCATTCTGTGTCTTTTGACAGAAAACCTTTGCATCTCCAAGTCACGCAAGGACATAACTGGATCCTGCATCCTTTCTTTTTCAAATTGGGGACCTGCATCCCTTCCAAACCCATAATTTGATCTCAAATGTGAGATTTGGCGATCCTGTGTTACACCCAAATGAGATGTTTCATTATCTCGTGAGACTCTCCTTCCAAATTCAACTTGACTATATTCGGAATCCAAATATTCCCCACTATGCTTGGGTGTGTATAATATTCTACTTGTGTCGACATTCTCCATAGCTGCCTGCTGATGTATAGTATGGTCCCATGTGGTGCTATTTCTCATGTTTCTATAAGAATTCTCTGTAGGATTAATCTTGTCAGCAACAGGGTGCTTAATACTCATTCTTGATAATTCTCCATACTCAAAATCCGCTTGAGCTTGCTCATGATCCAACTGAGAGCGTGACGGCATCATTCTATGCAATTCAGATGGATAAACATTGTCATCATTCATTAATCCCTGTGATTTAGGATAAGGGTAATCATCATGTTCAGTCTTGTTAGGGCTGTAGACCCCATGCGCATAACCTGTCATAGTTCTCTTACCAATTTCAATGTTTCTTATATCTACAGCTGACCTTTGACCATATATGTTTAAATCCATAGGTTCTGTGAGTTTCATACTGCTCCTTGGATACTCATCAGAAGCTGATAGAGGCATGCCATCCCTATAAGAGCTAAGAAACTCACTCCTTGAAACACCTGAAGATGGGCCAGCAAAATCTTTGAAGTGGGTGCTCCCAAAACCTTTGGCATGAGAAGTTGGCTTAATGGGGTATGAATCATCCCTTGATCCAAACATGGGTTTTTCTCCTTCTTTGTACAATTCCATTACTGGTATCTTATCTGGAGATATTGGCTCCAGATACCTAAGTTTCTCATGTTCAAACTGGTTGACATCCATATGTCGGGATGGCAATTGTAGATGCTCACCACCTTTCCCATAATTAGAGATAGGAATGAAATCTGGAGGCACCCGATGCAACCCTCTTATAGTTCCATCTTCCATGGGCATTGATTTCTGCCCCATCATCATATGCCTATCAATACCCATAATCCTATTTTCATTATAATCCTTCTCTTTACTTATTCTAGAAGATTCACCATGATGATCATAACTATAAACATGCTTAAGTCTATTACTTTTACCATCATCATAATCAATATCATGAGCATAATCATATTTCCTATGCACAACACCCTCATCGAAGTGAGGCTTTCTATGCTCTGGTATAAAAGGGGGCGAACCAGAGCGAACATTTTCATTCCTGCCAGCACTCAGATGCCCACAATACTCCCTTCTTTCAGTTGAACCACTTCTTCCCTCCCTTAGTAGTATCCTTCTAGACCCATCAATCTTACTACTATGAGGACTCAAACTCCTCCGCTGCAAGCTTGGAGACCAATCCACAACATCACCCCGACGAGATATCAAAAAAGAGTCATGTCCTACTTCATATCTATGTTGATTCCTTAGCTTAGAGGAAGATGGAGATAGTGTCACATAATCTTCATGCCTTCTAGATTGCATCTTATTAAGCTAATTCTATTGATTTTCCAATCTCTCTCTATGTATAAATAGAAAGAGTTTTTTACATTAAAAGATCAATTTCGTGTAGCTAACTCAACAGTAAGAAAACCCTAAATATAGGCAGCACCCAGTAAAGTACATATCACGATTTAAATAAAAATCTTGCAGATCTTATTAGTACTGACCTAAAATCGATTGGAAACACAAATCAGAGACAGACTCAGAAAGGGATTTTGAATTCCATGAGATATATAAATAGAGAAAAGGAGAGATCAGATCAAATCAAACCTTGGTTGATTGCTGGGAATTAAGAGAACTCATGATTAATTGATAGATAGATTGATCTCTATCTACAACAAATTGATCAGAAATTTATATATATTTGAAGAGAGAGAGTGAAGAATAGAAGATTGGAAGTCGCTATGAATGTGCTTTTGTGTTTGGAGTTTCTGTTTTTCACCGAGTTTCTGAATAAACTTTTGTGAGAGATAAAATCATTTTTATAATTTAATTTTAATTTTAATTTTACAATTTATAATTATGAAAAGGATGTCAATACGGGTAGTGAGTGGTACAAGTCGGTTTTATTTTATTACAAGTGCGTAGACTCTTTTGATTCCTCTCATTTTCTTGGGCGAGTATTATTTTCTGTATTTATATCTTTTAAGCTATGATTGTTTTGATAAAAATTGAGAAAATATATATATATATTTAGATACCTAATAAGAAAAAAATAATTAGAAAAAATATGATTTATTCATTTAAATTTTAGGAGTAAATATTTTCATTTTAAAGTGAAATAAAAAGAAATCATAATCATAAGTTACAAAATGTTTTTAATCCAAGTTGTTAAAATATCTTTTTTTTTTTCCCATAACTTCTCTTTCAATGAGATTAAAAAAGTAAATGTCTTACAAATAAATTTAATTTTTCTCCTTATATAAATAAATAATTCAAATAACATAAAAAAAATTAATTATTTTCTTTTTCTTTCTTTTCATTTTCTTATTTAATTTTTCTTCATTTCTTTCGCACAACCAATGCATCAATAAAGCCTTAGGTTTTCTTAAGAAGCATTTTTCATGAAAAATAATATTTAATTTATAAGATAGGAAAAGAAAAGAAATAAAATAATTAATAAATATTTCTTGTTGGAAAATTATTGGATAAAAAAATATTAATTATTAAAATTAAAATAATATTATTAAAAATTTATTTTTAGTAATAAGAAATTGATATTTCTTATCATGTCTATTTTAGAGAAAAAATAAATACATATTTAAATAGATAACTAATATGTTAATATTTTTTTTTTGTCCTAACTAATTAAACTCCCAGATAATGAATAACTTTTATCCTGTCTCATTTTCCTTTCGTTTCCTTTTTTATTCCAACTTCAAAAAAGATTTTATTGTATTTTCACTATTGATGTGGAATTAATGAGTTGGATGAGAAAAAAAAGAATATTTTAATAAAATTATATTTCATTACAATTAATATCATCCTAAATAATATGTTAAAATTTTCACTTTTTATTTATATTTTTTATTTTAAATTTATTTATTTAATATTATCTAAATTTTCAATTCGTAAGACATTCATTAGAAAAATCATTTTATTATTTTTTATATTTTAATCAAAGATAAACTTTATTACAAAAATTAAGAAAATCCTAATACAAGTAAAACTTCTAATTCTAATTCATATTCCAATAAAATTATTATAAATAATTTCACTAAAATTACATATTCATAAAATCATTATTTTCCTCGAGTTTCTATTGTTTCATAATATCAATATCTCATATTTATTCAAAATAATAATATCTCATAGTTGACTTCATAGATGGAGTTAGGTAAAGTCACATGCCCACCGTTCAATTTTGTAAATTTTCACATAAAATTATATTTTAGTTCCTAGAATTTATAAAGTTAATAAAATGATCCTTCTATTTTAAAAAAATAATTTTTTAATTCCTAATAAATTATTATTTAATATTATTTCTTCTTTTTTTTTTTTCTCTTTTGTCTCTTAAATTTTTAAATTTTTTTAGGATAAATTATTATTTAGTCCCCAAAATTTTCTAAATTTAATAAAATAATTTATCTATTTTGAAAAATTAATTATTTAATTTCTAATAAAGTATTATTTACTTTCATTTAATTTCAATTTTTTCCTTCATTTCCATTTATTTTTTTTCAATGATAATACAATGAATTTTTATTATTTATAATTGAATTATATATTTGTTTTGGTATTTTTTTTATTTTTAAATAACTTTATTTCACTGTTATAATATTTTTTTCTAAAATTTTTTTGTTCATATCTAGGGTGTCCTCCCTTCCTAAAAATCATGGATCCATCCCTGTTTGACTTGATACATTTTTTATGGATTTTTTATTAGTTTTAGTTTAATTTATATGTTAATGCTCTAATATTATATTTATATCTGTTCATATTCAACAATGTATGTTTCTTATGAATTTTTTTATTAGTTTTAGTTTTAGTTTAATTTAGGGTTAATTACTCTTGAGTCCTTATATTTTTTTTATATTATACTAAACGGTCCTTGTATTTCCAAAAATATACTGAGTAGTTACTCTCTTTTTTTGCTTCCATTGGAAGAATTAGGACAAATGGTGAATAGTACCAATTCTTCTATTTTTCCATAATTTTTTTTGAGAATGGTTAAATTCAATTTAAGAACTTTCTACGAAAGTTTTAGAAAGTCTCTAATTACAAGAATTTGACATGGATAATATTAGGTAAGGAAAACCCTAAATTTGTGAATTGTTGTAATGTGCGAGACTTGGAGCATTAAGTGTTTTTTAGTTGATTTGGAGCTTGATAGAAGGTTTTGAGCTTCAGTTTGGATTGTTGTTTTGTGGAGATGAGTTATGCATATGTGTTTTGTATGTATATATATATATATATATATATATATATATATATATATATACAGGATGCAAAGGGGTAACAAAATAATACAAAAAATAAAATTATTCAACACAGCCTTTGACAAAAGGTATGCATGAATGCAGAAATATTTCACAGAACTTTCTGATGTGCAAGATCCTTAAAGAAGGCGAGCACATAGCATATTATTCTGCTACTTATGTTTAAATGAAGATGCTATGAACAAATAATTTAAATAAAATTAAAGATTGAATTTGGAAAATGTACCTTATATTATTATAATTGTTTGAAAGGAGTTACAAGATTTGGAAGGAGAAAATGTAAACACTCAAAGGTTTCTTTCTCTCAGAATTTTCTCTAAGCCTATTACCAGTTCTGCCTAGTTTGGAGAATCCAAGTTCCTTATATAGGAAAATAAAAATAATACATTTAATTGAAAAGCCTTGAATCACGGACAGAAATAAGAGTTTGGATTCCAGCTCAGCTATCCAGTGCATGTGGAAGACAGAGGCAGGTAAAGGACGCATGCTTCTGAAAATCACATGGGAGCATTGTGACTGTCTGGCTTCTTTTTTGAAAAATAAATGTCATTTCCTGTAGACTTTTATTTTTATCGGCTCTTGTAGTGTCGGTAGACAAAATTACTACTGTAGAGATTGGTAGATATAGAAATGATACAGTATATCGTATAAAAAGAAAATACAATTTAAAATACAAGAAATATACTACTAAAAGTATTCAATTTTTTTTTTTACTTTTTTTTTAGATACCTTCTACCTTAAGGTGGCAGAAAAACCTTTTGAAAATTTGAATCTTTAATCTATCGTTTTATTGGCAGTAGAATCCCAAATAGTCATCTTCATTATCATCTCCTAAATCTATAATAGGTTCAGAAGAGGAAGAGCTTGAAGAGGAAGCTGCTTTTGAAGAAGTAGGTTTTGAAGAAATTGACTTATTTTCCAACATTTGTTGAATTATAAAATAAAAGTCTTCTTCATATTGGGCAGAGGCTAGTTTTGAAATGCCAAAGGATCTCTGTGCCAAGAAAGTTGTAGTTTCTGGAGGACACAGAAGGCAATTGTTCTTCACTAACCAATTTTGGACAGATCTTTTAGTGATCTTATTATTGAAGGAATCCCACCATTTGACTTTAAATCTCCTGATAAGAAGACATTGACCATCCTGTGTATGATTGTAGTCAAAATACCCAATACATACCCAAGGAAGGAAAATTTTTGAACAGAAGAGTAGGAAATGGTGAAATCTCCTCTCTATGTTTGAAGGTTTGAAAGTATTTTTGAATAGTTCATAGCATGGTTGGACTTCTGGAATCATGGTATCTGGACTGTTACTATAATAATCCCACCATTGAATGAACCAATAGGATAGGTTGGAGGTTTGAAAGGTTTGGTCGAAGTAAAATAACCAAGAATGGCTACTTCCTTCGTTTTGGATTAGAAAGGAATTAAACCAAGCCTGTTGATAATCCCAATAGTTGTAAACATTACAATGGTATACCCTAGTGTGAAGGTCAGCAGGAAAGGTTTTGAAAGAATTTAAATTTGTTCCCCAATCTTTAGGGTGAATGACTTTTGAAATTGTGTATGTTGAATATGCTGGATGAGGGTGGTCCAAGTATTTTTTTTGAAATGTTTGAATTGGCAGAGCCAGTTACTTCCAAAATGGAAAGATAATAGGACTGTGGCTTGAATTTGCCCCATGGTTTGAAATACCATCCTTTTGGAAATAAGTTTGAAGCTGCTTTGGAGGATTTTTGATGATAAAAACCTTCCTCTATAGTTAGGATAGTTTGGAAATGAAATTTTTCTAAATACTCACTTGATTTCAAAAATTATTTTTTCTGAGAAATCACAATTTCAGAAACATTTGGTTTTGAAAAATCTTTTGAAATAATTTGAGTTGGGGTTTTGGAGGGAAAAACCAACTCTGTTTTTGAAACAGTAAGAGCTTTCTTACCTTTGTCCTCTTTTGAGGATGTTGATTTTGAAGTGGAGGCCTGTTGTGAGCTTTGGGCCTTTGAAAGTTTTTGAGCTGTTCAACCCAGTTTTGGATTTGGGCCTCCTTTGAGGATTGGACCTCTTTGGCTTCATCTTCTAGTACCATATCCATCCATGATTTGATGGGTTAGGCTGAAGATAGTTTTGGAATTGGTTTTGGATCATTGTCTTTGGTTTGGGTAGGTTCCTCACCAGTGTTTGGATGTTGGGCCTTGCCCTTTCCTTTGTCTTTATTTTTCCTGGGTATTAGGGACTGTTTTTCAGAAACTCTCGGGTCAGAAAGTCTGGTATGAAATTTGTATCTCCTTTTATATATTCAATTTCAAAATCAAATATTGAAAGGATTGCTTGCCAACGAGCAAAAATCTGTTTGGTTGCAATGTTTTGAACATCTTTTTGTAAAACCTCTTTGGCAGACTTACAATCAATGCGCAAAAGAAATTTTTGATTTAAAAAATCACTTTGAAATTTTGAAATGCATAACACAATGGATAAAATTTCTTTTTAATTGTAGAATAATTTTTCTGACAATCATTCCAATGTGCAAATGTGAACTGGACTATGCATTCCCGCCCATTTTGAACTTGTTTTAAAATCCCACCATAGCCTATTTCTGATGCATTAGTTTCCACTATCTTGGGAGCTAATGGGTCTGCAATGTGCAAACATGGAATTTCTAAAACTTGCTTTTTGATTATTTGGACAATCCTAGTATGTTGGTCTGACCATGATACTGGATTCTTTTTTAACCTATCATGCAATGG
>CANXYC010887790.1:0-10626 GCA_948193065.1 Aleurites moluccanus | reverse complement strand
AATTAATTATATATATATACATCCTAGTCCAAATTAATTATTAACTTAATTAATTTTATTTTCTTGCTCACTTATTAATAATTTAATTATCTTTAAAATATTTATAATATATTTTCTTAAAATAATTTTATTGAATAAAATGTTAATTTAAAATAATTAAATTTAAAATTTTCACTATTTATGCAATTAAAAGAATAAATAATTGAAGGCAATTTATATTAAAATAATTATGAAAAAGTGAAATATAATAAATTTATAATTATTTCAAGTGTTAAAATATTTTAAAATAATTTTTATTATATATTAAAATATTTTTAAAAAATATAAATTAAATAAAAAAATATAAAATATTACTTAAAACTAGTTAACATAAATCTTAATATAAATTGCTTTTAATTATTTTATTTTTTTTAACTATGTAAATAGTGAAAAATTTTAGATTTAATTATTTCAAATTAAAATTTTATTTAATAAATTTATTAATTTAGAATATAATAGTCTATTTTTAAATGACAGTATAAAATTATAAAAAGTAAAAAAAAAAATTATAATTCTATCCTATCATTATAAAAAGTAATAGGATAGAATTACTTATGCAAATATACATTTAATTACTTTTGCATAGGTAAAAAGACAGAAATACCCTTACCCTTTAATTTTAATTAGGGTTAATTAATATTTTTTCCTGTAAAATGATCCAATACATTAAATTTATCATAACTTTTCAAAAATACACTAACTCTCCCCTGACAAATTTCATAATATACTACTAAACCATTCCGTCCAATTTTGCCATTATTTAACCCTACAATGGTAGTAAAAAAAAAGAAATGTCCTTACCTTTTATTTTTAATTAATTATATATTATTTTTGTTTTAATTTTTTTTTAAAATTAAAAAAATTATTTTCATATTTTTGACAAATTTTAAAATAAAAAATAAACAAAAAAAATTTTATTTATTTTTTATTTTAAAATTTGTGTAAATTTTTTAACCTTAAAAAAATTTTAAAATAAAAATAGAATGTAATTAATTACAAATAAAGGGTAAGGATATTTTTATTTTTTTATTATTATTATAAGATTCACTAAGAGTTGACTAATGATAAAATTTGAGGAAATGGTCTAATAGTATATTTTTAAAAAATTAGAAAAGACTTAATATATTGAGTTATTTTAGAGGAAAAAATAATAATTAACCCAATTTATAATCATAGCTTATACTTTAAGTAGGTATATATGATTACTTAATAGATAAGTTTATTATCACCTTTATATATTTTTATAATTATATTCTTTTCTCAATTCTTGAAATTTTAGTTGTAATTTTATCTTGATCATAACTATTAATTACGATATAGATAATTATTATGAAATTATCATAAACTAATTTGGTTAAATTACTATAATACCCTTAAGGTTTATTATGAATTTAGAGTCGCTGCAACAAATATTGGAATTAGCAGCAAAAAATTCTACTGCCATAAATGTAAAAATTATTGGTGTAGACTTACGGCAATAAAAATAAAAATTGTTGGATTTTGTTGTCGAAAAGTTGATACAGTTGGTCTTTTGCAACAAAATTAGACTTGCTTCTAAAATAATTATCAATAGCGACAACTTAAACTATTTGTATTTTTATAAAATATTTTTACATCAATAAAACAGTTCGATTTCAACAATTTCAACAATTGGTATATATATATCAAATCCAACAGAATTTTAGAAGAATTTGGTTAATCAAATTTAAAAATTGAATTGAACTATTTTTGAATAGAACTAAATTAAATTAAATTAATTTTTTTATTAGATGAACAAAATCGATATATTTTAATTTAATTAACTTAATTTTTTAATTATATATATATATATATATATATATATATATATATATATATATATATATATATATGATTCGGTCGGTTTGATTATTATAGATTTTGAATATAAATTAAATCAAATAAAATAGTCTAAAATTTATAAAAATTTAAATTAAATCGAACTGAAATTTTGAAATTAATCAAATTAAATAGATAAAAAAATTTAATTTAATTCGATTTTTTCTCACCCCAAAGTTACAAATCTTTTTCCATGAATTTAATAAGAGAAATTTTGTTGATCTGTTTGCACAGGCAAGTTGGTATTTGGAAAAGGCAAATAAAGGAATAATTGACAACTTGGCTTAGTGCCCTGTTTTTAAAAGAATATGCATTTGTAGCGTAACGCTATAAATTATTCTTCGAAGCACTTGATACCCTTGTTCCCCTATTTTGATTCCAAGCGTGTTTTGGACGTGTTGCAAGCTACTAGTTTACGTGACCGTTTGATACTGTAAAGGAAAAAAATAATTTTTTTAAATGAGAAGTTTGGTAAATATTAAAATTAATAAAAGTAATTATTTGGATAGTTAAAATTTAATTATTTGCATAAGTTAGAAATTGAAATTTTTAAAAATAGCTGAATTTTAAATTAAACGAGTAGCTGATTTAAAAAAATTAGTGGACAAAAATATCATTCACTTTTGCTAAAAATAACAAATCTACCTATTATAAAAAAAAAAAAAAACACTTAATTTTTAGGTTAATTATTTTTATTTCTTTACTCTGTGAAATTGAACTACTAATTATTATATATATATTATTTTATTTTTATTTTATTTTTTACTTTATAATAATGAAAATAGAACATAATTTACAAGTTAAGTGATGAAAATAAAAGTAGAAATCATAATAACAAAAAAAAGTACTTTATGTATAATTTAATTAATAAAATGGCTAAAATTACAGTGTCTTTATTTGTTATTTTACCTTAATAAGTTATTTACAGAAGCAATTTTACCAAATACAAACAAACAACTTATAAATTTATAAGTAATTTTTAGATTATATTTTACTAAATATAAATATATAATTAATTATTTTTAAAAATATCATTTTTAAAAATAAAATTTTTTTCCATATGAAAAGTTATTTTCATGAACTTGGCCAAAACTAAGTCTACATTTAGATTTGGATTCGGATTTGATAGTGTCATTTGCTCACTGCTTCAGCAGGATTGGAAATTTCACATTGTTCGGCACCGTTTTATATATATATATATATATATATATATATATATATATATATATATATATTTTATTTATTTTTATTTTATTTTTATTACTTAAGTTTCACTTTTGTTTAAAATCATGTGGATATGAAAATTTTCAATAATATTGTACCAAAACTCATTATTTAAAAAATATATTTTTTTACTTTAAAAAATAAAATACAATGGAAAGTTTTAATTTAATTTTATTCAATTGAAACAAAAAAATAAAAATACCATAACTACTCTAATTTGTTATCACATTTTGTATAATATAAAAAATGCAAAGTATTAATTTTTTTTTTAATAGTAAGTATATGACAAAATTTTTTAATACAGCTGTTAATTTTTTTATTTTCAACAATTACATTAAATCCATTTTGTTAGAAATAATTATTAGTTATTAGATAGTTAAATAATTGTTGTTTACAAAAACTCAAATTTAAATTTTTTTTAAAAATAATTTCTACTTATTTAAATAAAAAAACTAAATTATTTTTTTAAAAAAATATTTAAATAAATAAAGATAGATATTAATATTTATCATTAATGGTTATTACATATATTAACAAGTAATAATTAATAATAATTTTATCAAACACTTGTAATAATTAGTTATTAGTTAACAGACACCAACTATTAACTGTTAGCTATCAACGAATAGCTACAAGTAACAACTAACAGTCGTTACAAACAATTAAACTAACTAGAGTCATACTTTAGTGCACTTATTTATTATTTTACAGGAAAATTTTAATTATTTATGGTCTAATTATATATATTTGTAATTTATATATATAAACATTGAAAAAAAAAAATGGTTCTGACCTCCTCCAAACTTGTCCCAGTTTAAAATAAATTTTAAAATGATAAAATACATGAAATAATTTAAAATAAAAATATATATAATTATTTTTTTTCATTTTATCCTTATTTAGAAAAAGTTTTTAAATGAGATTATTTTGGGTTTTTAATAATAGATTTAATTACATAACTATTGCAAAATCTTTTCATTTTTTGATGATTTCGTTTCTTTTAAAATGATTATTATTTTTTTTAATCAAAGGAATTGAAATTTTGTTAGTCATATACATTTCCAAAAGTTAGAATTATCAAAACAAAATTTAATTGGACTGAATTCCTGTAAATTTGAATTTTGGGGGTTTCATGTTTATAGGAAGGCAAATTATGTCTATGATGTGCTGGATGATCCTCCTCTTAAATTGTTGTAATTTTTCCCCTGGCTTAAAATATGTGATCAAAATTAAGAGAACTTGTATCAAGATTAATTAATCTAATATTTTGTTTATTTATTTTTGTTAATGTCACATCCCTTCCTCTACTGTCTTGATAGGCAATGTGACAATAAAGAATGTTTCCTGTAACTGTACGATTACTAGAAAACTAATAATAATACTTGAAATTCTAAACTGGATAGAGTATCTAAAATGATTGTAACATATTTATAACTGTATGATACTATTATATAAAATCTAGGATTATACAAACTATAGTTACCCAAAATAATATATACAACCCAGCTAGTTAACCAAAAACAAAAAGAGAGATTGTTAGCTCGACCTCTGCTATATGCTGAACAAATGAGAGGACACTGCTAACTCTGCTGGATATCTACTGAGAATGATCTGAAAAGTATTAATATATGAGAGGTGAGCAAACCACGATACTCAGTGAGTGGTAAATATATAATAAAGGGAAACATAATAATGTTTTCTGCATATAATTTACACATAATATCTATAAAATATCATCATTCTGAAAACGAATTGCACAGAAAATCATCTGGCACAAGAAATAAATCATAAAATAATTCTCTGTAAAACATACACTCAATACATATAAACAATCTGTAGATAGATAAACTGGCATCTTGGGCGCATGATGACATCTGGCAGCACCAAGAGCAAACTGGTCATACACATGTGCAGAGCTACCCTCAAAGGGCGACCAATTGATATACGTCCCAAAAACTATATGTATATCAAGTGCTGTCCCCAAAACAGTATCTATTATCTAAGAGTTATCCTCATCAGGATAGTCTTAATCCGTCAATTACTCTGAAATACTCATCATCTAGGTATATCTATCAGACATATTCATATATGAGTGTATATAAAAAAAATATTTATACTCAACTGTACAATCAAATCCTTCTTTATAAATCAAACACCAACATACCAATATATATTCCCAATTTTAATATATAAAATATCGCATTTCTAAAATTTCGATTCAAATCAATTTTCATTCGGAAATTCATTTCTCAAAACATATAGCATATATTAGTAAAATCAATATTATAAATTCACCACTCACCTGGCAAAATGATAGAAAACCTATCAAATTGGAGCAACTCGTTGCTCCGAACTGGTCACTGGGTAAACTCCTATAAATAAATAAAAACTAATATTGCAATATGAAAATAAATTCTAAAATGTCATGATGCATGAATTATGCTGACTCTAAAATATCTAGCCTAATTTCTCACGAAAATTTGACAGAATTTTCTCTTAAAAACGATCAGCCCCAAAAATCAACTTGCTCAAATAATCACAATAACAGTCTATAATGCAATATTAAACACCAATTATAACTCATAATGCTATTTTACATCTAATTAAAATAAAATATATAAAATATGGTCAAGATTTCAATTAACAATAATTAATATTTCGGGTATCCAAATAAAAATCTGAAAGTGTTTATGGATTCCTTATACTGCAAGGAACATTTTGATATATATATATTGCTAATTAAAACTAACTAATTGAGAAAATATTAAATTTAACCTAAACATTAAACTTCAAAATTAATTGACTAAAATTAAAAATTAACTTATTTAAATATTAAATTCATACTTTAAATATCAAAAACTATTAATTACCTGAGTTAAACGATCGAAAAATAAAAACTTGACATTCGGTCGAGGAACAGAGAAAGGAAATCTAAAAAAATGTTTTGTGATAAGAAATATATATATATATATATATATATAAACGGTAGAGAGAGATGTTTTTTTTTTTTAAAAAAAAAAAAGTTAGGCGGTGCGGTGCGGTTGTGACAGCTAGCATGATTATTGCCTTTTTTATTAGATAAATCTGGTATTTTGCCTTGTTGACAAATGTTGTTCGTACCTGTGGAATATATATATACTTTTTGTGTATTTATTTTTTCCTGTTTTGATGGTTAAGTATCATTGTAGAAATGCTCACCATACAATTATAAGAATCTTTCTGATTAATGAAAGGTCAGGGTACTCTTGTCATTTGAGATAAAAGATAGATTCCATCTTCCTTCTTGTCACGCATGTCTTTTGGTTTATTGGTTCTTTAAGCAAAGGAGTATACAGGCTAACACTAATTCTAAAATCTTGTCCACTAGGCTTTAATTTTCATTAACTCAATTTGGAAGAGCAAAAGAAGATTCATTTTCTTGTGTTTTTTTTTTCTTCATTTTGACCATGCAAACATCCATTCCAAAGTTCAATTAGGAATTGACAAAATGGTTTTCGCTAATTTTATTTTTAATTTTGTAGTCAGATGCTATCACTGGCTACTTTTAATTTGTACATCTTATTTAATTCATCACTTCCTTAATATGATCAAATATCTCCATATGTACTAAGACTAGAGATTCAGAAGGAAGGAACATACCTCCTTCATGATCCAGTCCCAAGTTTAAAACCCTGATCTATAAGAAATTAAAAATGGTAGCAAACTTATTTACCATCTAGTCTACCACTTGTGTTTATTGTTCTTTTATTCTATTATTTAGATCTTTCTTTATCATTTAGATCATAGAAACTTGTAAGTATATATATATATGCTACCAACCCTGGTATTCTTAGATTATGGTTTTATTTTTACATTTGTTTTTAGTGTGGTATAGAAGAGGAATAAAGAAGTGAATTGCAAGGGGTAATTGAAGTACTGTGTTTATGACAGTGGTTAGGAAGAATTTTTGCTAAACAAGGTCAAAAGTATGAGAATAAGTGTAGTGGGGAATTCACTTTTAAAAATATGAAATTTTGCCACCCATTGTCTCTTTCTGCAACTTGCCTTTGTTACCAGAAACTGCAATATCTTTGCTGGTGATGTGTGAATAATTCCTTGCCTTCTGTATTAGTCTATATACATAAATAGAAAAATCTTTATAACCAAAAATATCCATATTGATATGAAGCATTATGTTATGCATCTTAATTTTCCTTGCATACAAGTTTTCATTAGTTCTGAACTATCATTTTCTTTCTTTCTTTTTGACTGACCAACTATTGAAACCTTCTGAAATTTGATGGGAGATCAGGTTGTACAGGGCATTATTATTTTTTATTTTTGGTAAATTTGATTCTAACGGGGACTCAAATCTGAAGACAACTTCAGTACCACTAAACCAAAGGCTCATGAGTACTATATAGAGAATTATAAGTATACTTGAACTCGACTAGATAATTTCTTTTAAGATTTCCGGCTATAAAGTACCCTACAACTAGAGTTAAGGAAGCTTAAGCTAGAACAACATATATATCTTAATGAACATAATCTACATGATTACGTGAAGTACCTTGCTTGAATCTAAATGAATTTATGTTGACATGTTTTAAAAATTAAAGTGAATAATTGTATCATTTCCTTTTGTGAATAAACATTACAAGAGCATCAATACGAAATTGCAGCTTTGTTTTTGTTAATTGAAGGAAACAATGTGTTTTAATTAATGCTAATATATAATTATCATAAAATTGACAAACTCAACAATTCTTGAATTAAAAATTTTATCTAATCATCTATTTGTTACTATTATGTACTCTTCTCAGTCCGGATCTTTTGTTCTAATATGTCACATTTTTTGTTTCATATTTTTTTTATATGTTACATCACTTATGAAAAAATATTGATTGTCAACATATTTTAAAAAATAAGTGATATGGCATATAGAAAAAATATAAAATATGAGACGAAACAAGTGATATAGCGTATAAAAAAAGTATGAGATAAAAGATAAGTCACACAATAAAACAGAATATCCCGACTATACTCTTCTTGCTTTTAACGAACTTTTATTGACTTTTCAAATATCTAACAATTAAACAAAGCAAAGAAACTCAAAGTGAAACTCACAAAACATTCCTTTCCCTTCTTGAGAAAGTGAAACTCACAAAACATTCCTTTCCCTTCTTGGGACTTGCTAAGTCGGTTTGCCTTTCCTATGCTTAATTAATTATTAGCAATAATTAAAGGTGGGAATTGAAATTCTTGTTTGAATATTAACTTGATTATTAAATAATGTGAACTTTCTATTTCTTTTAAGTCTCCTAATTATTCAATCCGCTTTGCTCTCTTTTTGGCAAGCAAATCTTTTGATGGAAAGCTTAAAATAATGAATAAAGCCTCCATTAAGCTTTTGTGTTTTGCAAGATTTTAGCCAATTTTTCCTAGTTCAAGTAAAGATGTGATAAGTTATCAAGTTATATAAGCCCTCTTTAAATATATATTAACTTAAACTGTAACATCCCAGCAGTGGTAGTGGGAGATTCCCATATCCATAGCAAATAAAAAATTAAAATAGTTTATATAATTTAATTAATTACTATTTAAATAACATGAGTTAACTGTTTTAAATTAGAGTCGAATCATAAAACTCCACCATATTTGTTATTTAAGTTGCTTATAACCAGTCCTCAACTCTTTTAAGTGTTTAAATGGATGCCAAGAATATGTGGTGCCAAAAATGCAAAAAGTTTAGTAACTTTCTATTATGGTAAGTTCCAATTTCTATAAAATAATCTCTTTATTTTAAAATTATAATATATGTATATATACAAATCTTAAATAATTGAATAGGGTATATATTTGGATACTCAAAAATATCATACTGTTCTTATTCTTGTAGAAGATTATCAAGATTTAACCTCTTATACTATGACCCTGAAATTTCACCATTTGCGGCAAATATGAATATGAATATCTATAAAATTATATGAAACATGAGAACATGAGGTTTCCTACAAATTCTAAGGTTAATAACTAAATCAAGACAAGACTCAGCCCAAGAAAACATGTGTCCAAGGAAAAAAAAAACATAAGAAAAGTGAAGATATTGAAGAAATTAGTAAAGGTATTAAAGAAATTAACATATATAGAGCTTGTATATTTAGTGGATCTGATTTTAGACCATTAATTTCATTTTATGGCTACACATTATCTACGCTTCTTATTCTAATTTTAGGTATAAAATTTTGTTAAGTATATTAATTAGTATTTAACACAACAAAATCCTCTAAATCAACAATTTAAGTTAATTAATTTCATTAATTACGGTCTAGTATGGTTTGAACCCAGATCTTCAATTTGTACCCAATTTTAGTGTCATTGGTTCAACCCCTAGACCTTTAATTATTACCTAATTAGGGTTTCTTTAAAAAAAAAAAATAGTACCGTACAACATTGAATGAAGAGAATTAAATAAAGGAAACAAAATATAAATTAAGTAAAATATATTTTTTGTGTCAAAGTGCTGAAAATGGAGGTGAATTGTAATAATAATAATAAGCTAGTTTTGGTGTTTATTGTGTTAACTTTTGGTACCATTATTAATATTCCAAGTTTAAAGGCTGATATTGTTGTTTATGATGCTGTATGGCAACAAAGATCTGAGGAAGCTAAGAAGAATATGATGGATGCCTATGTTCCCAATCCTCTTGCTGTCACTGAAGAGGTCAACCACCAAGTTAATCAGTAATTTTTCCAACACTTAATTCATCATTCTCTTCATTTGTATTTCTTTATATATAATCTATCTGTCTATATAATTATTAATTTGATGAATGCAGGCACAGTGGAAATGAAACAATGGATCCATCAATTGATGAACAAACCAACAACATTGCATGGCCACCAGAAGCAGCAGCAACAACAACAAACGGCACAACAAATTCTGAAATGGGATCAGATGTGAACGGAACAAGGAGAAATTTAAGGCAAGGAAAGACAAGATATAGAGGTCCATGCCATAGCACCAACCCAATTGACCGTTGCTGGCGTTGCCGGAAAAATTGGGCCCGTAACCGTAAACGTTTAGCATCATGTGCACTTGGGTTCGGCCGGCGAACAACCGGAGGCAAAGCTGGAAGATTCTATACTGTAACAGATAATACAGATGATAATGCATTAGAACCAAAACCAGGAACATTACGGCATGCAGTAATTCAAAAAGAACCATTGTGGATTATATTTAGTAAACATATGAATATAAAATTAAATCATGAGCTTCTTGTGAGTAGTAATAAGACAATTGATGGAAGAGGAGCTAATATTCATATTGCTTTTGGTGCTGGTATTACTATTCAATTTGCTAATAATGTGATAATTCATGGTATACATATTCATCACATTTCTTCAGCTAGTGGTGGTATGATTAGAGATTCTGTTGATCATTGTGGAATCAGAACTGTTAGTGATGGAGATGGTATTTCCATTTTTGGTTCTACCAATGTTTGGATTGATCATGTTTCTATGTCT
>CANXYC010887735.1:0-17147 GCA_948193065.1 Aleurites moluccanus | reverse complement strand
ATCAAACACTTTAGTTTTGAAATCATTATTGAGTCAATCAACCGGTTAAATTCAATTAACGGAATCTAAATTCTAGATCGTTTTCCTTTAATATCTTGAATTCCCAAGTTGAGATTTCTTATTTAATTAAATTTTGCTTTAATAATTCATCCAAACCAAATTAATTTCTTTCCAATTAATAAAGATAATATAAATTTCAGTAATTGACAACGCCTCTCTGTGGAACGATACTCTACTCACTCTATTACTTGCTAAAGCGATTCGTGCACTTGCGAAAAGCCCGAACAGATACCCCCTAATAACTTTGCCATGTTGATTGAGTAAGCTCCTAAGTTGGAGGCAAACCCTTCTAACCAAACACCAGAATGGGACCTAAATAAGCCACATGCAAATGCTAGCCCATTTGAACTTGTAAAGGAACCATCAACATTCACCTTGCAATGGTCCTACATAAGTGGTTCCTAGCCAATCCGTTGCAATCCCTTATGAACTATCTCCCTCCCAATGCAAAATGTTTAATTGTCTTGAACTATAGGCTTCTTTAGCAAAAGACATGATCAGATTACAAAGCTCTCTATGGATGAAAAACTTTGTGTCAAATAAATATTTATTCCTCCAAGACCAAAGGTGCTAGCAACTGATCCCAAAGATCATACCCCAAGAAATTTCATTCACTAAAGTTTCTTCATTATCCAGATTACTTAGCAGGCAGTCTGCATAATCCATGCTAAAGAAGGAGTGAACATTAAAATTAGAGAGGAATAGAGACAACCAAACTTATTGGGCAAAAACACAGCAACACAACATATAATGATTGTCTTCCTGACTAACAAAGCAAGTAGAACAAGTAGACACAGTGGCAAGATGCCTCTGAGCTCTCTCTTCATTGGTCAATAATCTGTTTTGCAAAGCCAAACACATAAATATTTTCACCCTTTCTGGCCCCTGCCATTTCCAAATTATCTGCCATTTAGACTACCAAAACTTATGCTTATAATTCACCAAAGCATTATAGGCCGATTTGGTAGTAAAAGTACATGAACTAGAAAGTCCCCAAAAGATACAATCTTCACCACTTTCACTTGAGGGGGGAATGTAAAGCTGCAACATGAAGGAGCTTTGAAATCGGCAGTAGCTCTTGGATCATACTCCAATTCCAACTTCCATTAGCGTCTACATATTCCAAGACCTTGGCTCTAGCCATCATAGGAGAAATAGGTTGTTGTGTAAACTCAATGAGAGGTTTATTGTCAGTAAGCCAAATATCACTCCAGAATCGCGCTTTGTTCCCATCACCCAAACTCCATCTAACTCCAGACCATATAACCTACCAGACTCTCAATACTGCTTTCCAAAGCCATGAAGTGTTTGTAATCCTTATTGGGACTGGCATCTGATTAATCGTATCACAGTATTTACTACGAATAACCTGAACCTAGAGAGCTTCTGGCTTGGACATGATTCCCCAGACCATCTTCATTAGAAAGGCTTCATTAAAAAGTTTGATTTTTTGAAAGTCTAATCCTCTTGTCTTTTTAGGATTGCATAACATGTCCCATTTTACTAAAGGAATTGTACTCCCTTCTTCCTTAAAACCCCACACAAAATGACTAGGGTATATAATTATTAATCAAACAATGTTATACACAATCAAATATACATCAATCACACAAAACATGACTAGGGTATTACTTCTAATTTATTTGTAATTTTTTTTATTTAACTCTGTTTGAATTATTATTTTTTAACCACTTCTCTTAGACAATTTGTTAGAAAACTCATAAAATAAAATAAATATATATTTATATTATTTTTAAACTAAATAATATAATATTTATAATAAAATACAATATTAATATAATAAAAAAATTTGTTATGTTTAAATTATATGAATTATGTTAAGAGAGAAACATGCACGAAAGACTCGACGCAGTAGAAACGATAATTTAAAAATTTTAAACACACAATGTCTTTCGAATATATGCAAACAAGGATCAACCATTACTATCCAAAATACCACATGCAAGAACCAATCAACATCATAGAAAGGTTACCTCTTGAAGAAATGTAGAAAAAGAAGATGAGGAACAAAACTATTAAGAGTAACCGAGTACCCCACACGTGATGCCTCTAGATTTTCCACGAGTGCAAGGCCTCCAACTTGGAACTTTCCTCAAAGTTTAGGTACCCTTGTCTAGGTGGTTCTCTTTTGTCCAAACTCAAACTCCACCAAAGGATTTCAAGAGCAAAAGGATAACAAGTCTTCAAATGGTGCTATAAATTCCTTATCTAGTATGTTGTCCAAAACATACAAAGAAATCAAAGAAATGAAGAAGGAGAATAAGAAATTTTTTGTAAAATTTTTCTCTATCTCTTATGGGACTTATTCAATAAGTTGAGAGAAAATAAAATCAAATTTTTGCTCTCTCAATTGTGTTGGCCAGCCACTCTAGCTCCCACTCTCTAATTTTGTACAAAATTTTACTCTTACAAAAAATTAGTAGGAGACAAAGATGGATTGATGTGACTAGGGTCATTACTTGTCTCCCAATCACCTAATGAAGTCTTGCAAGAAGAGATTAGCTTCTTAAGCAAGCATAATTAGAGAAAGATAATATTAGTAATTAATTAATCCATGGCTAATAAAATAAATAGATTTTAGTGGATAATCTCTACATCTCCCACTAAGTCAAGCCCATATTCCAATTTAGAGTGTGGGCCTCTCTAAATCAATATAAGCCCATTAGCTAATAATTAAATTATTTAAGCCCATAATATTATGTAACACCTGCTATTTCATATATATATATATATTTGTATCTATATGTGTGTATATAATTTTAAATGAACTTGGTCTAATTCATAAATCTTGCAATGAGTATGATTTTTTATTTGTTTTTATTTATCTTCATAATGATTAGTGAATGAGCGAGTCAAAGAATGAGCATGGAAAATATTATTGTGTATAATATTGATTGATATGTTGAACTCCTAAATTGTATATATTCTAAGTGCCAAAAGAATTGAGGAGTTAGAATATTTGTAACGAAATTGCGATCTGGAATTTGGCGAGTAGGCTTTGCGAGCTAGAAATGGCGAGCTGGCCTTGCGAAGAGGCAAAGGTGAGCTGACCATGCGAAGAGGTATTGTGAGTATGCGAGGTGGTAATTGCGAGCCGGCATTTGTGAAGTGGCAATGCGAGCCGGCAATTGCGAAGTGCCGAAGTAGAATTGCGAGCCGGCATATGCGAAGTGGCATATGCGAGCTGGTATATGCGAGGAGGTATTCCAAGTATGCGAAGTGGTATTAGTGAGTTGGGATTGGCGAGCTAGCAGTTACGAGCCGGCAATGCGAAGAGGCATTGGCGAGCTGGCATTTGCGGGTCGGCAATGCGAAGAGGCATTAGCGAGCAGGCAATTTGCAAGCTAGCATTTTGCGAGCTGGAGTAGTGGAGCAGAATTGGCAAGGCGGAAGTTACTGAGGCAGTAGCCTATTTAAAGAGGTAGTAACTGATTGTTTATTCACGTTAACTTATATTATTTTATTTCTTCTCTGTTTCTCCGTGTTCGTCTTTTCTCCAAAGGAAGCCAGAACACTGTTTCTTCTTCTTCTTCTTCAATTTCACGATTATTCCATCAAAATTTCTGGAGAAAATTCATGGAAATTATTATTATTTTCAGTGCTTATCTCTTTTTCGTCCCTAGCTAGTGGAAAAGAGCTGGAAATTTCAAGAGGCATTGGATTAAAAAATTTTGCCATTTTAATCCATTTGAGGTAAGGATTTATTTGTTGGTTTTAATTGATTAATTATATATTATTTAGGTTGAAATAAATAGGTTTAGTGTTAATTTACCTAGATTGATACTAATTTATAGAAATCCCTAAATTTGAGGGTTTAATTGAAACTTTAAGATATGATTTGATAAAATTGATGATAAAATTAGTCAATTGGATGTAAGTGAACAACTAATTGATGATTAATTTGATGTGGAATTGTAGATTGTGGAATTTGAATTCTCAAAGTAGCCAAAAATTGAGGATTTTGGTGAAATTGGTGCGATTGGCTGTTGCTTTGGCTATTGGAAGGTTTAGGTGAGTTCTACATGCATCATTTGATATATCGAATTGCTTAATTTGATTATTGGACATCTTTTTGTGAAAAAACCCCTAATTGGCCGAACCTTGTCCTTTGTGATACCTTCGAATTTTCTTTGAGTTTGTGCTTATATTTTCTTGCCAAATCAATCCATATAATGTTATACAACTTTATTTAATTGATATTTACCATTTCAATCATCGAACCTCACTTTTGTCTTATGAAATATCCTTAATACCTAACCCTTAATTGATAATTATATATTGTACATGGCATAGCCATTGTTGATAATGGATATTGTATTTATTGAAACCGAACTGATTGATTGATTGATTGAATCCGAATGTCATTGTTGCTTATGGTATCCCTTATTATTGACCTTGATATGGTTTTGACAGAACTTCCGATTCGACAGGGGAGTGGGAAAATAATGTCGACCTTGTGTACATTGTATATTTGTACCCTAGCTGGGAAGGGTTATGGTCCTGGCCATAGAGCCTGATCAGCCTTATGCTTATTGCCCTAATATGGATGTACTAGTGACCTACATGATCCAATGATTTGATTGTTTGGAGATTGTATGATTTCTTTTCATACAGTCCATCCCATTATCTGTCTTTCCATATATGTTACCGAACCTATATGATGATTACTTGGCTTTACTGTACCTTGACATTTATTCGGTATACTGTTATTTCATTGATTGATACCTTTGTTTATATGATACCTATTATTTATTGCGATGCATGTGAATTCACTGAGTATTGTCTATACTCACTCGTTTATTGTTTACCCTTTTCAGGAGAGGATTAGAGTTGCAGAATCCAGACTTCTATTTCTCTGAGGATTCTGCTACAGACTTTCAGATGTATAAACATATACTCTATTTTGTATAACAATTATTCTGGTGTTCATTATCTAGCTGCTCCATGGGTTTGTACGGATTAGCTAAGAAATGAACATGTAACTGATGATGGTATTATTATATGGATGATATTATGTGTTAATATGATATTGTGATAATTGATGTTACAGCTATTTCAGAATGTATGATAGGTTAATAGAATGATTGGTAATTAATGAATATGAATTATATATATTGAATTGATAGGATTCATATGACTGATATTGGGTTCTACGGGTGCCGGTCGCTATTGGCATCTCCCACGCCCTAGGACCATCGCGGCTCGGGAAACCGAGTCGTGACACAAACACTTGTATATATAAACTTCTTTCCCTTTTTGATATCATCAAAAATATTTTACTCTCTTCCTTGGAAAAAGAATAGCTTGGAATAGCTCAATACATAATGGGTTCAAATTATTTCTCCCCCTTGTTCAAGCAATTCTCCCCCTTAATAATTCAAAATGTGTTTAAGGGTTGTTCAAGGGATCATCAAAACAAATTTGCACAAAAAGATACTATCAAAGCATTTTCATGAAACTCATTGTAAACATGTATTCTCTTCATTTAAAACAATAATGTATGCATGAAGTCACATTTAAACAATTAAACATACCATCAATCAATTCATAGTATATGACAATAAATATGTAACCCATAGCATACCAACTATTTAAATTAGAAAAGATAAGAGATGATATTTGTTTACCTCTCATGCTTCTATTTGTATATGCTCTTTTGCAAGTCAAGAATGATCAACATTATTCCATTGTGGCTTTCTAGCATTGCTCCATTAGTAGTGTCATCTATCATTTGAGCTCTTTATATTTTTGAATGCTTCATAACATTTGGTGTAAGGTCTATATGTAATTCCATTTTCATATTCTCCATATGTGTGAACACAAGTTTTTGCCCAAGTAGACTTAGACCATGCTAGATTAGTTGACGATCGACTAGAGGTCAAAACCAACTTCAATGCAGATGAACCAGACCTGCCAAACTGATTGGCATCAACTGGAAGTCACACCTTTGAATCAGATGAATCAGAACAAAAGAAGTTGGAAGCGCCACATGGCAGCTTGGTTGGAATATCTGAAGCCTCTAGAAGTACTGCCACCATAGCTTGGTGGTGCCGCCAAGCCTCTTGGGCAGCACCACCAAGAGGCTCCAGCGGATTTCTCTGTTTCCCATATCATATTTGTCCAGACCTAGCCCCTAGCCTTTTCCTACAAATATCAAGTCTTGTAAGCCTCCAAAACTTACATCATAACAATTAGATTGATTTTTCACTAGCTGACTTCCCTTCTCCCTCCTTATTCAATATTTTTTTCACTAGCTGACTTCCCTTCTCCCTCCTTATTCAACATTCTTTAGCATAAGCGGTTCACTTCTCTTTGATTTCGAACTGATTTCTTCAACTCTTATTGAGTTGGAGGAATAGAAGACCATCACTTTGAATTTAATTTGACTAATTAATTCAACTTGGCTAATTAATTAATCAATTTGGGAAATTTAGACTAATTTGATTACTCTAACAAAAAGTGAAACTCATATCTTGAAAAACTCTAACACACCCTCCGCCCAAGTCGTGAAGCAAGATATTGTGTTCTAAACTCAATTTTTTCAAACTTACTGCATTGCATATTTCATCTTCTTCTTCTACTTTTCTTTAAATTAGTAAAGCACCAATTAAAGAACCAAAATATGATAAAATGAAAGAAGTAAAATCATACCTAAACCCTTTGCAAAAAGGGAGAACTGTGTGGGTTTTTATTCATATTCAAAGGGATATACAGGCAAGCTGTTTCATAGGTTGAAATCCAAAAACACCAAAAAATCTTCTTTTTCCAAATTTATATATGTTAGACCATGAGTGTCTATCATGCTCATTTTGATGGGAACAAACAACTAATTATTCATCTATTGTTGTTTGATTGTTTAGATGCAAGGTTCTTTTTTTTTAGAATGCAACTTTTTGATATGTAGTGCCCGCTACGTATAATGTAGCACCTGTTATCAAGTAAGTAGCAACCAATACCTATTGTTCACAGCTGCTATATTTAATCCAGAAGATCCAGTAGCCTGAGTCTGAAAGTGTAACCCCTGCTACTAAGCATATAGCACCTGTTACTATGTAATTTACAACTGCTACACAAGCATTCATAGCTACGAAATTTAAATCCAATTTTAAGTGTTCAAGGAGCCAAGTCGTAGTACCTGCTACTAATTGGGCTTAGAGACACATAAGCACTTTGGAAATTTGGATGAACCTTCGCCCTGCTACCTGTTAAGTAGCGCCTGTTACTAAGAGTATTCATTGCCACTACACTGAAAGTCACAGCCATGAAGTTTTCATTGCAAGACTGAGTCACGCCCGCTACTTACTTAGTAGCGCCTGTTACACTGTTTGTAGTAGCCACTGCACCTGGAAAACTTACAAAAATATAGTCATTGCAATGACATGACTTTGTATTAAATACACATTTAATGCACCCAAACGGCTCTTTTAAGCTGATGAATATTTATATGGGTTGGTATGAATTTAATATAATAACAATAACCATTCATAGTGCATTAATTCATACCTTTAAAACATTCAAGTATTCTTAAGCTTAAATTTGAGTTTCTTATTGTAAAGATAATTAATTGCTAAAACTTTAAGGTTATTGAAGCACAATTAATTTCTGAGAGTTGGGTAAAAGTTATTGGGTAATTTCTTTCTCATCTTTTGTAATTCTTTTGGGTTGTGTGTGAGCCTACTTGTAAAACACTTGTAAGGTTTAGTGTGAACCAAAACACTTTGAGGTTTGATCTTGAACCTGTAAAGTTAGTGAAATACTCAAGTGTGATCTTGAGAAGTGGACGTAGGCTTGTTTTGACCAAACCACTATAAATTCCTTGTGTGAATTTTCTTTCCTTATTCTCTTTATTAATTTTAAGTTATCATTAATTTTTATAGACAACCAATTCACCTCTCCCTCTTAGTTGGCAAAGGACTTTCAATTGGTATCAGAGCTTTGAATACACTCTTTCAAAGATTTAACCATCTTGGATTAAATATTACATGGCAAACTAAGCAACTGATATCATTGAAGGCGGTTCCACCATGAGAACACCTTATTTCAATAGCACTAAATATCTCTATTAGGAAAATATAATAGAAATCTACATGGATAGTGATGGCATTGATCTTTGGGATATAGTTGAAGTAGATTATATGGTTCCTATAAAAACCGTTGATGATATAGAAGTCATCAAACCTAAAATTTAATGGACACCGGTGGAAAAAGAAAGCAAATGGGAGCAATTGAAAGCAATGAACACTCTTTATTGTGCTTTAAATAGAAAGGAGTATGGCAAAATCTCCCATTGTATTTCGGCAAAGCAAATTTGGGATACTCTTGAGACCACTCATGAAGGAACAAATCAAGTTAAGGGTAAGAAAATTTAAATTTGTACTCATGAATATGAGCTCTTCCAAATGCTACCTAATGAGAAGGTATCCAAAATATACAATCATTTAATGGTGATTGTAAATCAAATGATGAATCTTAGGAATAATTACTCTAAAGAATACATCAATTTCAAGATCTTGAAAGTTCTACCCAAGAAAGATTGGGAAGCAAGAGTAGCTTCAATTGAGAAAGCCAATGACTTGAGCACCCTCCCAACCGACAACTTGTTGGGAAAACTTCTCATAAATGAAATTACTTTATCTCAAGATAAAATTGAAGAGAAGAATAAAGGGATAGATCTTATTGCTTCCAAGAATGCTTCTCTAATTGATAGTGATGTAGGGAAAGATGATGAAGACATGGTCTTGCTTACCAAAAGAATAAGAAATATTATTCTTAGGAAAAACAAGAACAAAAATCCATTTGAAAGATATGAGAAGTATGAGAAGTACAAGGGTAATCAAGTAAAATGCTTTGAGTGTGACAAATTTGGACACATAAAAGCAGATTATCTAAAATGGAAGAATAAAAAAAGCTTCAAGAATAAGGCATTAGCGGCCACTTGGGATGATTCAAGTGACTTCGATGAAGAGAAGGAAGCAAGCAAAGATGAAGTAGTTAATATTTGCTTCATGGAAATTGAAGAGGATGCATCTTCAAGTGAGGTTAGTAATTCCAATTTTAGCTCTAATAATGATGTCATACAAATTATGGATACATTGCTTTCAAAATATTATAAGTTGCATAATAAATATGATAAATTGAAAGAAATGTCAATTGAAGTCTTAGATGCTTGTGATGCTTACAAAAATGAAATAAATAAATTAAGTGCATCTAATGATGAATTAAAAAGGTCATTAACTTTAGAGACTAAGAATGCAATAAGCTAAAAAATGAGAATTCCTTATTGAAAAACAAGTTAGACTCTCATAGTGATTGTATGTCCAAACTTTGTTATGGCAAACAAAAATTGGATAAAATACTTGAGTTCTAAAGTGTCCTACAATTAAATATGGACTTGGCTATAGAAGAGGGGATGCCCATCAACATCTAAGACTACATTTATAAAGGCATCAAACTCGCATGCTCACATTGATTACATGTGTACACCTAAAAATGTTAGGCCTAAAGCAAATATGTATAGACATATCATGCATGACTCTCATTTCAGAAGACCAAAGAATGCATATTCTATACCAAAATCAAAATATGATTATTGGCCTCAATATCATTCGAAACTACACCATAGGACAAAATCTCAACAAAAGTATAAAATTCATTTAAGATGTCACTATTGTGGGAAATTTGGTCATTCAAACTTCAAATTCAATATTAGAAATGTGCATTTAGGTTATAATGATGCTAACCCCCAATGACCCAAAAGCATTTGGATACCTAAAAATAGACGAATTTCATCATTTATAGGTACGTTTGAAATCCACAAGGAAAGAAGAGTCATAGTATTTGTTCAAGGCATATGACTAGTAATACAAGTCTTCTCTTAAACTTTTGGAGACAATGGCAAAGGTAAAATCATTGGAATTAGGCAAATTGGTAAGACCGATAAACCCTCTCTTGAATATGTATTATTGGTTGATGGATTGAAGCATAACTTGATTAGTATTAGTTAATTATGTGACATACGAAACAAATTTTCTTTTACTTAGAAGAAATGTTATATGAAGCATTTGAAGGATTAGAAAATTTTATTTATCGGTTATAGAATTGGCAATGTTTGTATGATTAATATTAATAACATATATAACGATAATGTTGATTGTACGGTTTCTCTATGCGATGATGCATGATTGTGGCACAAAAGACTTGGACATATTAGCATGGATCACATTGACAATCTTAAGTCTAATAAGCTTGTAATTGGTCTCCCCAAGGTCAAGTTTCATAAAGATAAAATGTGTGATGCATGTCGAATGGGCAAGCAAGTCAAAAGTTCTTTTAAAACCAAAAATGTTGTTTCTTCTACTAGACCTCTAGAGCTTTTGCATATGGATTTCTTTGGCCCTTATAGGACATCTAGTCTTGGAGGTAAACAATATGCATTAGTCATTGTTGATGATCACTCTAGGTTTATTTAGGTATTATTTCTTGCTCATAAGGATGAAAGTTTCAAGGAGTTTAAATCTTTTCCTAAATCTTGGCCTTTGTAGGACATCTAGTCTTAGAGGTAAACAATACGCATTAGCTATTGTTAATGATTACTCTAAGTTTATTTTGGTATTATTTCTTGCTCATAAGGATGAAAGTTTCAAGGAGTTTAAATCTTTACCTAAAAGAATCCAAAATGAAAAAGGTTTTTATATCACATCTTTGAGAAGTGATCATGGAAGAGAATTTGTTAATCATGATTTTAAAACCTTTTGTGATGAAACGAGAATTTTTCATAACTTTTCTACTCATAGAACTCCCCAACAAAATGGAGTTGTAGAAAGGAAAAAATATAATACTTTTTGATATGGCTAAACTATGCTCAATGAGTACTCACTTCCTAAGTACTTTTGGGTCGAAGCCCTCAATGGTGCTTGTTACTTTCAAATAGACTTTTCATAAGAGCAATTTTGAATAAAACTCCTTATGAGCTATGGAATGGAATAAAACCAAGAATTTCATATGTAAGAGTATTTGGATGCAAATGCTTCATATTAAACACCAAGAACAATCTTAGAAAATTTGACTCCAAAATGGATATAGGTGTTTTCTTAGGCTATTCAACTTCTAGCAAAGCTTGTAGAGTGTTTAACAAAAGAACTTTAGCTATTGAAGAGTCCGTGCATATTACATTTGATGAAACTAATCTTTTTGTTATGCATAGATTTGATTATATTGAGAATGATGACATATTTGATCATGTGCATTATTCATCATTGACTTAGAGTCTCTTATTGATTCATCTTCAAAGAATCTTAATGACCTAGGAAATTCTTCCAAGGCCATAGAAATTCCTCCAATTGATGTTGAACTTCCAAAAAATTGGAAATTCAAAAAGGACCACCCAAAAGACCTCATAATTGGTGAAATCTCAAAGGGTGTGGCCATAAGATCCTCTTTCTAGGAAATAGTGAATAACCTAGCCTTCATATCTAAAATTGAACCTAGGAATATCAATGAGGCCCTAGATGATCAAAGTTAGGTTGAGGCCATGCAAGATGAATTGAACCAATTTGAGAGAAACAAGGTTTGGACCTGGGTTCCTAGACTATAAAACCATCTCATCATAGGAACCAAATGGGTGTTTAGAAACAAACTAGATAAGGTTGGTGTGATCACTAGGAAAAAGGCTAAATTGGTGGCAAAGGGATATAATCAAGAGAAAGGAATAGATTATGATGAGACATTTGCACCAGTGGTTAGACTTGAGGCAATTAGGATGCTACTTGCATTTGCATTTCACATGAACTTTAAGTTGTATCAAATGGATGTTAAAAGTGATTTTTCAAATGGTTTTATTGAGGAGGAAGTTTATGTTGAACAACCTCATGGTTTTGAACAATTTGATTTTCCAAATCTTGTTTTTAAACTTCAAAAAGCTTTTTATGGTCTTAAATAAGCTCTTAGAGCTTGGTATGATAGACTTAGCACTTTTTTTTTTTTATTAACAATAGTTTTTCAATAGGTAAAGTTGATACAACACTTTTCATTAAAAAGGGCATGCATCACATGTTGATTTTGCAAATTTATATTGATGATATAATATTTGGTGCTACTAATGAGATTTTGTGCAAGAAATTCTCTTCATGCATTCAAAGTGAATTAGAGATGAGCATGATGAGAGAATTGAAGTACTTCCTTTGATTACAAATCAAACAATGTGAGGAAGGCATCTTTATTAACTAATCAAAGTATATAAAGGAACTTCTCAAGAGATTTGGAATGGATGGAGCAAAAGCAAATAGAACAGCAATTAGCTCTACTATCAAGCTTGACAAGGATGATCTTGGTAATCCTATTAAGGAGAAGAAATATAGAGGTATGATTGCTAGATTGCTTTATTTAATTGCTAGTAGGCCGGATATTATATTTGTCGTGTGTTTATATGCATGTTTTTATTCATGTCCTAAAGAGTCTCATTTGCATGTAGTCAAAAGGATTTTAAAATATTTAATTGGCACACAACATCTAGGACTTTAGCATCCAAAGAATAAGCATTTTAGTTTAATTGGCTATTCTAATATGGATTTTACCGGTAGTTGCATGGATAGGAAAAGTACCTCCGGTACTTGTCAATTCCTAGGAAATTGTCTTGTTTTTTGGTTTAGTAAGAAGCAAAATTCAATGACTTTATCCACTGCATAAGCCTAATATGTGGTAGCCGCTTGTTATTGTGCATAAGTGTTGTGGATGAAATAAAAAATTTATTACTTAGGTGTCCATTTGGACAAGATTCCGATTGAGTGTGATAACACTAGTGCTATCAATTTATCAAAAAATCATCTTCAACATTCTAGAAGCAAGCATATTGATATTAGATATCATTTTGTTAGAGACAATGTGTTAGGCAATAATGTTGCTCTTAAATTTGTTGCTCTTAAATTTGTTGCTTCAAATAATTAACTTGTGGACATTTTTACAAAACCTTTTAAATGAGGAATGTTTAAATTTTATTAAATGTGAATTAGGTATGTTGGATGGAAGTGATATAAATATTTGAAGTGATTAATATATATTTTTTGTCCCTGTTCCTGTTTCTGGCTTATAGCGCCCGCTAAAATGATTTGTCACTCCCACTACTTGAGTAATGACCGTTACAAATATTGTAGGGCTCGCAAATCAGGGTAACTATTTTTTATTCTCTCTTCGCCCAGATTAGCATCCATTATTTTTTTGAAATAACTGCTACTTCACTAGTAGCGCCCGCTACTAATTAGTAGCAACCGTTACTTCTTATTCGCGGTCACTACTGATGCATTTTCAATAAAAATATGTTCTCGCTCTAACCATTCACACTTTGACCTGAAACTATTTTTATCTCAAATTCTCTCAATTCCCTCTCTGTAAAACTGATTTCCCTACAAAATCCATCCTTTCTCTCATCTTTATGACTCACAAACACATCAAAATCACTATGCTAGGACAAAAAGGGCAATCAACAATTCTACCTCTGATTCCTTTTCTCCGTTAGATTCTCCTCCACCTCCTCCTCCTATTACCAGAGTTGTTCGCACTGTCAGAGGCAAAGAAAAAGTTGGTGAACATTCTCAATAACCTTCAACTCCTCCTCAACAACCTCAATTCCAACCCTCTGACCACGACTGAGTTCTGAACTTGCTAACTCCAGAATAAAAATAGAGGTTTGTGATTCTAACCGCTATTCATAAAATTCTCTCATCTCATTATGTGGCATGGAGTACTCTTGGCAAGCTAGGTGTCACGACCAGCTTTCGTGAGCCGCGGCGATCCTAGGGCACGGGAGATGCCAATGGCAACCAGCACCCATAGTACCCAGTATCACCTGCATCATCTATAAACCACAATATAATATTCATTTTTATTAATGATCATCCATTTCGTTATCCTGTCATGCATTCTATAATCATTCTGCAATTAACTATAACATTCACATATTATATCACAATACTATCATGTATCTCAAAATATCATCATTTATATATCATATACAATGTTCATCTCCTAGCTAACCCAATATATACCCATGGATGTAACACCCATTATTTTCCTAAACAATTTTTATATATATATTTATCTGTATAAATTTATTTTTATTTGGCTTGATTAATTAATTTCAAAATAAGTATAAATATTTACTTATAAATTATTTTGGAAAATGATAGAAAATGAGTATGGAAATGTTTGTGAGAAATATTGTTTGGTTTGTTGAAATTTGCGTGAGAAATGTTAAGTGTTAATGAATTGAAAAATTGAAGCCAATAGCTGTGGAAAATGGGTTAAGGTTTTCCAGCCAGCAATGCCGAGCTGGCCTTGCAAAGAAGCAATGCCGAGCTGGCCTTGCAAAGAGGCAATGCCGAGCTGGCCTTGCGAAGCAAAAATGTTGAGCTGGTCTTCCGAAGCAAAAGTGTCGAGCTGGCCATGCAAAGAGGGAATGGCGAAGAGAAAATGCGAAGAGGAAAGGCGAAGAGGAAATGCGAAGAGGAAATGCGAAGAGGGAATGGCGAAGAGGAAATGCGAAGAGGAAATGGCGAAGAGGAAATGGCGAAGAGGCAATGTGAAGAGGCATTTGCGAGCTGAGAATGGCGAGCTGGGTCTGGTGAGCCGGCAAGCGGCGAGCTGGACCAGCAAATTGAATTTTGTCAAGGCGGGATTCATTAGTGCATAGTAACGGGATTTTTCACAAATAGACAGTAGCCTATTTAAAAGAGGCAGTAACTAATACTTAAAAACGTTAAGTCATTTTTCTTTCTTTCTATCATCACTGCGTTCGTCCCTTCTTCTCCTAAAGCCTGACTACTGTTCATCGTCTTCTTCACCCGATTACCATGTTTTTCCACCAAATTTTCTGGAAGAAATTTGTGAAAATCATATATATATATACCTGTATTCATCTTCCTTCAGCCTTAACCCGTGGAAAGAGAGGCTGGAAAAGAAGGCAGCGGCAGCAAAGGAAAATTTCTGTCGTGAGCACCATTTAAGGTATATGTTCATTTGTTGAATTTTATTGATTCAATAGATAGTATTTGGGTTGAAATGAATGGGTTTAGAGTTATTTTAGCTAGATTAAATCTAAATATTCGAAATCCCTAAACTCTAGGGTTTATGTGAAACTTTGAATATTGAATTGATGAATTAGTGATGGGATTCCTGAATAGATGATAGAATTAGTTAATTGAGTATAAGAGAAAACGAAATTGATGAACAACTTAATGTGAAATTGTAGATTGTGGAGATTGAGTCCTCAAAGTAGCCAATTTGTGGATTTTTGAGGAAGTTGGTGAGATTGGCCAAGCAATTGATTGTTGGAAAGTTGAGGTGAGTTCTACATGCATTATTTATTGTTAGACATCATTTGGGAAAAACCCCAATTGGTCAAACCATTGTGTTATGATACCTTTAAATTCCTTTTAAATTTTTTATCCATATTCCTTTATTAAATCAACTTGTGCAACGTTATACTAACCTTGATTTATTGATACCTACATTTAAATACCGAACCTTATTTCTTTGCAATATGAATTACCCTTATTACCAAATTATGAACTGTATTGGATATTGCACATGGCATGGCCATTATTGATATTGATTATTGATATGATTGATACCGAACCGATTGATTGATTGATTGAATCCGGATACCATTATTGTTTATGGTATCCCTTGCTATTGACCTCAATATGGTTGTGATAGAACTTCCGATTCGACAGAGGAGTGGGGAAATACTATCAACCTTATGCATATTGTATATTTGTACCCTAGCTAGGAGGGGATTATTGTCCTAGCCATAAGGTCTTATCTGCCTTATGTTTATATGCCCTGTTATGGATGATCTAGGACCTACATGGTCCAATGCACTGACTGACTGGAGATTGTATGATTTCTTTTCATGCAGTCCATCCCGATATCTGTCTCTCTATATATAATACTGAACCGCATGATGTTACTGTTTTTGATGTACCTTGACATTTATTTGGTACCCTGTTATTATTGATTGATACCTATGTTATTGACACCTATTGTTTATTAGGATGCATGTGAATTCACTGAGTATCATCTATACTCACTACTCATTGTTTACCTATTTCAGGAGAGGATTAGAGCTGCAGAATCCAGACTCCTGTTTCTCTGAGGATTCTGCAACAGATTATTTGATGTATTTTCCAGATACTTATTTTGTATAACAATTATATTTTGGTGTTTATAATCTAGCTACTCCATGGGTATGTACGGGTTAGCTAGGAAATGAACATATATCCAAATGATGATACTATGATATGGAAAATATATGTTATGATTGATATGATCCTATGGATAGTGTGAATATAATACAGTTGATTGAGAATGTATGATAGGTATGATTGATAATGAATGAATAGAGATTGTATACATGGATATTGTAATGATAGGATTGATATGACTGATATTGGGTTCTACGGGTGCTGGTCGCCATTGGCATCTCCCGCGCCCTAGGACCGTCGCGGCTCGCGAGAGCGGGTCGTGACACTACTTGATATAGGGTTCATTAGACCCAGTAGTTCACCTTGGGGAGTTCCAGTACTATTTGTTAAAAAGAAAGATGGAACAATGAGAATGTGCATCGATTACAGACAGTTGAATAAAGTAACAGTGAAGAACATATATCCTCTGCCCAGGATAGATGATCTGTTTGATCAACTTCAAGGAGCCTACTATTTTTCAAAGATTGACTTGAGGTCAGGATACCATCAGATGAAGATCAAGAAAGAACATGTTGCAAAGACTGCCTTTAGAACCAGATATGGACACTATGAGTTCCTGGTGTTACCTTTTGGTTTGACTAATGCACTAGCAGCTTTCATAGACCTAATGAATAGAGTGTTCAAGACCTATTTAGATAAGTTTATCAATGTCTTTATTGATGATATTCTTATCTATTCTAATAGCAAGGAGTAACATGAGGAGCATCTTAGGATCACATTACATATTCTAAGAGAGCACCAGTTATATGTTAAATTGTCAAAGTGTGATTTCTGGTTAACAGAGGTAGCATTTTTGGGACATGTGATTAG
>CANXYC010887599.1:0-64769 GCA_948193065.1 Aleurites moluccanus | reverse complement strand
TAAATTTTTTTCCATATGTTTTTATTATTACTAATTCTTTAATTTGATGAAAATTATTTTTTTATATTATTACTACTTTTTAGATTAATAAAAAATATTCTAAATTGTTGTTTCAAATTTCAATTTAGAAAAAAATATTTCAAATTAAAATTTGAGAAAAAAATATTTTATTTTAATTTTTCATATTATTACTAATTTATTTCCTTCATATACTAATTATTATTAACTAAAATTAATTATTATTTTATTAAAAATATCTTGAAATGCTCAACATATTGCTCACTATTTTTTAGGCGGGAAACTATAAAATCATGAGCAGGAAGTTTTGTAAATCATGTAACCGATTTTAATAAGTACAAATTTTATTTTTTTCTATTGTCAAAACAAATTACTATGTAAAAATCAAGTAAATGATTACTTCAAGTAATACCAGCAATTCCCATATATATATATATATATATATATATATATATTTATATATATATATATACGTCATAGTTTTACTGTCCAAACCCTTTCAAAATTGCGTGGACAAGACTAGAAAGTCCGTACTCAAATTATCTGTTTCAACCAAGACCTTCCAGCTCTTTAAAATTACAATAATTATATTATTAAAATTTAATAATTTTCAAATGAAGAGTCACATCTTTTAAAGGGTTACTATGAGAAAAAAATATGGAATGTTACAATAATTTTCAAATGAAAAGGCAAGTATCTTATATTTTTACAAATTAACTATTTTCTCCTTCCACTCAACATATACCAATCTTTAAAAGAAATAAAAACAGAAAGTAAAAAATATACAAAGAATTAAACAAATATTCATTACTTTTATCAACAAATGTTCAAAGTAAAATTCTCTTACAAATTTTTACCTTTAACATTATCAAATCAAGTTTATTTTAGTTTATTTTCTTTTGACATTATTTCAATGTTTTAATTGTATAAATAATAATTTTCTTTTTTATTTTTAAAAATGTTGAATTAGCATTATCTCATGATATTTTATATATATATATATATATATATTGTTTCTGTTAATTTGCATACTTCAACAACTCTTTTAAAAAACAAAATTAAAGGTTCAACTTAAACTTTATAATTCTATTAATTGGTATGCTCAAAAGTTGATTTGAAATACTATATGTTTAATTCTATTTTAAATTTAATTATACAAAAAGTTGAAGAATTTAATTGAAGTTGTTTATAATATCATATTTAATGGATAATTATAAATTTATTTTATTAAAAACCTTATAAATTAATTAATCATTAATCATTAAGTTTTGGATAAGTTTATAACTACTATTAGATAAGACAACCAATAAGAGACTAATGTTTAACCCACGGTTAAAAGACAACTGTTGCTGTCATTTCTTTGGGATATGGATAAATCACCATTTAAATTTCAAGTAAAATAAAATATATATATATATTTGAATTGAAGTAATATCTTAAATCTCTGTCACAATCTTTATAGTTGTGATTTTGTGTACGTTAATATCTCATCTATAGTTAAAAAATAACTCATTTATATTGAGTTTCATTCTTCTTCTTCTTCATGTTGTGTATAGCTAATACTGAAATTTTGCAAGTGAGTTTAATTTTTCTTGTTCTGGTTTCCCTACTTTATGCTTAAACTAGCTACTAGTGAAATTTTACAGTGTTGAATATTCAGTTAAAAAAAAACAAGTAGAAGTAAAAAATTGAAAGAGAGATGGCTGGAGGAGGATTTACAGATGGGAGATCTATAAAAAGAGCTCATCTTTATGAGTATAGAGTTACTGGTTATTTCATATTTGCTTGTGTTGTTGCTGCTCTTGGAGGATCCCTTTTTGGGTATGATCTTGGTGTTTCTGGTGAGTTAATTCATTTCTCTCTCTCTCTCTCTCTCTCTCTCTCTCTCTCTCTCTCTCTCTTTAAATTAAATAAATAATTATTAAGCTTTAGATAGACTTCGATACCAGTTTTTTCTGATTATCATTACAAGGTTTTTTATTTTTTAGCATTTAGAAATAGGGACTCAAACCTAAATTTATTGACGAGTCCATAGATGCATTCTCATTAGACTATACTTTTTAAAAGAATATATATATATTTAGAGATAGGGACTTGATCCTAAATATATTGTTCACTCGAGAGATGTATTGTCATTAACCTATGCTTCGAAATTATTATTTTTTTTTTATTATGATAATTACATTCTGAGACCATATATTATTTATATTATGATCATATGAGACCATCTAGGCCAGGATTAAGGAGTCCATAGAAATAAAACATTTGAAAGTATGTCGTTAAGAAACTATTCCAGTACTACTCAACCACTCATTGTTAAAACGAGAAAAACTTGCATTGCATTGCATATTAGTTATTAAAAGCTGAAGTGGTTGGTTTCAGGTGGAGTGACTTCCATGGATGATTTCTTAAAGGAATTCTTCCCAAAAGTGTATAGGAGAAAGCAACAACATCTTCATGAGACAGATTATTGCAAGTATGATAACCAAATCCTTACACTTTTTACATCCTCATTGTATTTTGCTGCCCTTATTTCCACTTTTGGAGCATCCCATATAACAAGAAACAAAGGTCGGAAAGGCAGTATCATTGTCGGATCAATAAGTTTCTTTCTCGGAGCAGTTCTTAATGCAGCTGCTGTCCACATTTGGATGCTAATTATAGGAAGAGTACTTCTTGGTGTAGGCATTGGTTTCAGCAACCAGGTAACTCTCAAATATCCATAAATGACTTGTTTTCGGTAAGAGATGGACATTACTCTATGTAAACGCATCAGTACTCTGGTGTTTTTCTCCTTCTGGATCAGAACAAATATGTTTTTTGGACCTTCTTTAAAATTCAAAGTGCACGTTCCTGCTTGAATTTCAGCATCACTTGTTCTGATTCTACATATTTAAGGTTTTATAATCCATAACCACTGAATATTTTATTTTTATTTGCTGCTGCCGTTTTGTTTCTGATGCTTCAGGCAGTTCCTTTATATCTCTCAGAAATGGCTCCCGCGAAAATCCGAGGGGCAGTTAATCAACTGTTTCAGCTTACAACCTGCTTAGGAATCCTGGTAGCAACTGGGATAAATTATGCAACTGAAAAACTTCACCCATGGGGATGGAGACTATCTCTTGGATTGGCTACAGTTCCTGCAACTCTAATGTTTGTTGGTGGCATTTTCCTTCCTGAAACACCTAATAGTCTTGTAGAGCAAGGAAAACTGGAAGAAGGGAAAAGGGTGTTGGAGAAAGTTAAGAGGTACTAAGAACATTGATGCTGAATTTGCTGATCTTATAGATGCAAGCAATGAAGCTCGAGCAATAAAGCATCCTTTCAGGAATCTTTTTAAACGAAAGAATCGCCCCCAGTTGGTAATAGGAGCTATTGGAATTCCCATGTTTCAACAGTTGACAGGAAATAATTCCATTCTTTTCTATGCTCCGGTCTTTTTTCAAAGTTTGGGTTTTGGGTCTGGTGCATCTCTATACTCATCTGTTATAACAAGTGGAGCACTTGTTGTCGGTGCTCTTATGTCAATGTCTTTAGTAGATAAGTTTGGCAGAAGAGCATTCTTTCTTGAAGCTGGCTTTGAAATGTTCTGCTATATGGTAATCTTCATTTGCAGGCTAATCCTTTTTTTTTTTAATATATACAATTGAATTGCCAGGATTTATATCCTCGACCACTCAACTACCAACTGAATTGCTGCAATCTTATTTCTTTGAAATCTTTTGTTCACTTTTGAATATCATTTTGTGCTTGATATATATTTTCTTGATTTGCAGGTGGCTACTGGTATAACTTTAGCCCTGAAGTTTGGACAAGGAAAAACCCTCCCAAAAGAAATTGGAATGTTCCTGGTGGTAATTCTTTGCTTGTTTGTGTTGGCTTTTGGAAGGTCTTGGGGTCCTTTGGGTTGGTTAGTACCAAGTGAACTATTTCCTTTGGAGACAAGATCAGCTGGACAGAGTATAGTTGTCTGTGTTAATATGATCTTCACAGCTTTGATAGCTCAGTGCTTCCTTGTATCTCTCTGCCATCTTCGTTACGGGATTTTCTTGGTGTTTGCTGCCTTGATGTTAATCATGAGTGCCTTCATCTACTACCTGTTGCCAGAAACAAAGCAAGTACCAATAGAGGAGGTATATACTCTCTTTCAAAACCATTGGTTCTGGAAGAAAATAGTAGGTGAAGAGGTTCATGGTGAAACTGGAGAAAAATCAGGGCTAAGAGTTTAGAATCGCCAAAACTGGCTTTACCCAAAGTTTTCTCAATCAAGTTCTTTTAGGATCCTGTAATTCTTCTTTTCTTATTCATTTCTATCAATAATCTCTGATTAATTTCATTGCTCATCTGCTTAGATTTTTTTCTTTTCTTTCTTTCATTTCTACCAATAGTGGAAATCTTATGTTGAACATCTTTCAATATCAGTAAAGTGAAAAAAGAAAAATACAGAGAGATCCAATAGCAAGTGAAAACTGTTGAAACTTAGACTGCATAACATATACTGCAAAAGGAAAATTGCATTAGACATGTTTCAAAGCTTATGAAGTTCAGTTAAACTGTACAAAATATATAGTAATTCAGTAAGTTGTACTGCATTTTTTTGTGTTTAGGATAATATTCTGTCATTGGGTTTGGGCAGCTCTAAATAGATCTCGCCACTTTTGAGTATCACTTCCAGGGCCATCACCCTGCACAAGTACAAATATTAATTTAGCAAAATGAAGCAATTTCTTAAATAATATACTTAATAAGAATTAATTCAATAGTTGGAAGTGGAATATAATGATATACAGAGAGTGGAAATTGGAATATCAACATTAAAAAACTAAAAGATAAAATAGTTAAATTCTCATTGCACAGCATTGCAGCTTGTTCCTTCATACTACTTAACAGATGAAATATATATACATATATAGCACCCATGTTAATTATGCACATAAGTTTTAAATTATTTCTATATGAAAATCTTAGTTTCCTTAGAAATCTGAATGTCAACCACCTTAAACCCATACTACCAATTCCCAACCAAATCTTTTCTAAAGCATAGGCACCCAATTGATGAGATGAATAAAGATCCCATATGGTTTCCTTAAATTAAATTGTTTCTAATGACTCCAAAGAAAATGATGTATGGTTATCATATCTGGTAAGATACAGATCATAATACTTTTTTTTAAACTGAATCACAAGATTGAATAGTGATGGATAGGTGACGAACATGCTGATTGAATACTTAAAACCTCAAACTTAAAATCAACATGGAATTCAAGAATGCATTTTTCCTTTTTCAGCGTGTCTATAATTAGCATCCATGGCAAAAATCTTCTATCCCTGTCATTGCTACAGGTAAAGCCCTAATTTGCTTCCCTTGGTGAGAGAAGGTGAGTGAAAATATTGCCACTCTGAAACCCAACAGTTTTGGGTTTCTCCAACTTAAATTTGAGTTTCTTTCACCTGACTTTGTCTGGATAAGCCCTCATATGCTTTCAAAAAAATTTTTAGCTTAACTCCATTAATGACTTTTTATAAAATTTTGGTTGGTCATCAAATTCCAGTCATTCCAAGAAAAGACCGAAAGAGTGCACCCATAGAAAAGTAAAGATTGCACTCATTGAGCACTAAGTTAAACTAACAAAAATGGATCAAGAAGAAAAATGATAAGCATGTAGCGACATTCCCAAACAGGAAGTTAGACTACAAAAAAAAGGCGGCCTTGTACCATAATGAAATGTGCAATTAGACCCTTCAAGTTTTATTTTATTCAATTGGACAGGTAACTTTTATTTTTGATACAAATCACCTCATGTATCAATAAAATATTATATAAACTATTTACAAGGAAAAAAAATTAGTGATTGTAAATATTAGTAATTGTCTTCCTAAATATCATTTGTTCTCTATTTATTTTTCTCAAAATATGGATAACTAAAATATGAATGGTCAAAAATTTAAAGGACAATAATGAAAAAAAAAAATGAAGCTTTAAAATCATCATTAAATGGAAAATTTGAAAAGGACTATAATATTTTGCATCTCCATCCAATTTGATCACTTTCTTAATTTGGTTGAGACATTAAAATGAGAATAGAGAAGTCTTTAATCAATATTTTATTTCTTGATTAAATGGGTTATTGAATAGAATTTTTTTTCTGCGCAAAATCACTTTCACTCTCTTCTATGTCCAATCTAAGAGTTTCTTTTAAAATTGAAAGACTTGATTTTTTTTTAAGATTTAATTTAAAAAGTTATTCAAATATTGAAAATAATAATATTTATAGTATTTTATTATTAGGAAGGGGTAATTTGTTTCAAAAATAAAAATTGTGTACCAATTGAATAAAATAATACCAATTGAATAAAATAAAATATAAAGGGCATGAACATTTTAGTGTAGTATAAAGGCCTCAATATGCATTTGAACACAAAAAGGCTCCAGAAGGAATATCAGTATCATGTAAATCCTCTGGTTTGGAATGACTATTGCTATTTATCATCAAGTCTCAGAAGAGTGGCTTTCAACATTAAAATATGAAAAATAAAAAAGATCAAAAGTTCAAGCAACATCCACACTAAATAATAAAAATATCATTTCATCATCTTTATAAATTTACCTCAACTGAGTTGATTTCATAAATTTGACCTTTAGTAAATTCTATATCCAATGCCTGAATGCAGGCTTCAGCTACTACAAGTCTGCTTACCTCTCCAACAAGTTTATCACCTGAGAACACAAATGAAAACCCATTAACAAAACAGAGATGAATCAAAATAGCCACAGCATAGCTACCCTCAATCACAATATTATTTCCCTTTTATCACTGAGATTGGATTCTAAATTTGATATTATATGAACCAATGAAGAACTAAAGCTGTATGGATTTCTATTACATCCACTAAAATAGAAAGTGCATTTTACAGCTTAGTTCACTTGGGGAAATAATATAAATTGCATACCTTGACCAATAAGAACTGCACGCCGTTGCCCAGCAGTAGCTTTGAGCAAGGTATTCAGATCATATGATGTGTAAGGTCCATCTGTTAATCTACCAGCTCTGTGACATATAAAAATTAAGTTGATTTTCCCTTATTTACTCGTGACTCTTGATGGATCACTCAATATATATTGATAAAATATTACAGGATTACAATGCGCTGTAAAACCTATATGAAATAATGAAATAATGCAAACTAAAAAATTAAGTATCTCCACTAGTTACTACAATGAATTTCTAATATCTCAAAATCAAGTAAAAAGGTAAGTCATTATCACACCTAATTATGGTAAATGGAAGACCAGACTGGCAAACAAAATCCTCCCCCATCTTCTTGTACTTAAGAACACCAAAAAGATTCATAATGCTGCAAAAAATATTTGAAACAAATAAATTAAATCCAAGCACAAAGAAGTGTAGCAAACATTTCATTTGCTTTATTTTTCCAGGAACTCCAAGGGGTGAAACCCAGTGCACGCAACATGTTGAAGCAATTCCCAAAGAATTCATAATAAGAGCATTAGGTAAACAAGGAAAATAGTTAGAAGCAAAATATAGAATCAAAATGTTGCACAGCTGTGCCTGTTTCTTTCTGTTTTTTTCACAGAATACATTATATTTTATTTTATTTTATTCATTAAATGGATAACCAAATACTTAACTGGGAAATCAATCCATGCCGGCACATAAACGTGTGTTTCAAATTCAATGCTGAACGTTAGGTACGTTCATCCACTAATCCTAAGTTCGATGCCTACATCGCCTCCTAAAACATTACAAGGCCAAAATAAACCCAAACTTAAGGTTAATTTCATATAAATGATTGACAGTTGGGAAAATGCTTTGCAGAAAACACACTAATACTGTTTTCTTTCAACCTGTTCAAATATTATTTACATTAAATACAGCATATTTACTGAGTCTAATTTTCCCTATTTTTATTTCCATCCAAAATAAAAGTGTAAAGGATCTGTCAAATCTCACGAGCTGCTGCAAGAGAGTCATGTCCACTAATTACCCCATTAGGCAAATTCAACATCTAAGATATATATTTCTGGTGCATCTGTTAGCAATACATTACCATTTTTGTTTCGCTGATCTAGCACCAAAATCAAGTTATAGGTTCAATGGAAAACCAAATAAGCAAGTCTCACCTCCATGGCAATTCATTGAACTTGGTCACACCGACTGATGAAACAAGAATAACTCTCTTCAATGATGAAGGCAATGCAGAGATGAGATTTCTCACTCCCTCCCAATCTTTAGAGAAAACAAAATAGTTAATGGAATTAACATGTATTCTTATATTTCTGCATGCATGCACGTATTTCATGAATGGAAGACACAAAATAGAACTTGTCGGTATGCTAAGCAGTTCTTCAACATGTTAACTATAAGTCATAATCATACTTGGGACGAGTGCACAGGACTGCGTATAAACAGTTACTCACAAACAATTCCAGATTGTCTTTAGAACAGTCTTATTCAGGAATGATCAATTAGAAATCAAGTCCCAATGTCATCAAAGAACCAAGCCCAGATGGGCCTGCACTCAGCTCAACTGATCCCATAAACATAGACCACTCTCCATGGAAGTAGATGCTCAGAGAATTGAAAAGCTCAGATAGAAGCCCTTAAAGATGTGTTTATATATTATCATTTTCATTTTGAAAAGATGAACATTAGTTTCATTAAGGTATATGCCATTACCCCACATTATTTTCTGCTGATTGTGTGCCCTCAGGGCATATAATTTATATTATAGGTTAAGCATTTTTCTTGTTATCTGCCACCTTCTCTCACTTGCTCTCTAAAGCATTTGTCTTTGATCTGCTATCTGTCTCCCTCACTCTCTCTCTCACTTCAAATGAACTAAATTTTTAAATGGTAACCATCAAGTCATTCATTGATCAATGATGCCTTCAATTTGCCCATTCTATTGAAGATTAAAGTCCTTGTTTATGGCTTTTGATCCTTGTTTCTTCTCCTTTCTCAGAATTCTACTTTTTTTTCCAGCCCATTACATTGAAGTTCAATCAGGATTAAACTGACTGACTTTCACACAAAATTCAGTGTTCTTCATGTTACATTTGTGAAGTGGTAACTTTCAGCAGATAAAGCTAAAACTAGAGAGGACTGAAAATTCATTAACTAAAATGTAAAGCCTTCTGACCTACTCTTTCTGGTGTATTGTCTCCTTCCCATCTCTTTGAAGGAAAGGCTGTTGTTCCTGTGCAGCATATCACATGTGTGACTCCCTACAGGAAAAATTTAGTTATATAAGTAACAAGGTCAGTCATATAGCCAAGCACTCTTTCAACCTTCGGAAAGATAAAAGGACAGCTGAAAGAATAAGAGACATCAACCTCAAATATTGATGGATCTAGATCCTCTGGATTCCGAGTGTCGGCCTTATATACCTAGCAAGTTTTAACAGCTCTTTATGATATGTTTTATATCCTGAGTAAAGAAAAAAATTTTAAAAGCAAGAAATTTGCTTATGCTATGGTGTCTTTTAAGGAAAATAGCATATAATACTATTGTATTGTGCATGAGCAGATAAAAGGGAACCTGCAGTGTCTCCTCATCTTGTTTGCCAAATAATGAAGTTGCTTTTGCAGGATCTCGTAGTAACAGGCGTGACTTGATTTTCCGGTCAAGTAATGATGCCACTACCAGCTGCCCTGAAAAGGGAGAAACATACTAATTTTCCATAAAGCAGGGAAGAAGAAGAAGAAGAAATCAACCTACAGCCACATTAGAATGAAGCTGCAAGATTCGCAAATACTCATAGCTTTAGAAGAACCTGCATCTTCAGTCAGGTTAACAGATGCAGGATCAAGAATAAATGGAAATTCTCCTATTACGGTCAATTTCAGAAGTCATTTTTCACAAAAAGATGCTATTTTGCTTGTATATGTTTTGCAAGATCTGATCAATGGACTTCAAATTGGAATCAACAAAGACATATTTCATGAAGCCTGTTAGCCATAAATGCTAATGCAAAACATTATATCTATTTAGTCTATGATGGAAATTTTGGTATAATACAAGTAAATTCCTCATGGAAGACAATCACAGAACACAGAATTTTATATAAATAAGGCTGTAATTTATCATTTACAAAGGAACATTTTTGTTTCAGTGTTCAGTTTACAGTCTTTGTTTCTGGAGTTCTAGCATGGGTCTCAAACAAGCAACCCTGTCAAAACAGGGTTTTGGTATTCTTCTCTTGAATTTATTTCAATTGCAGCCATAAATGTCAATAGAATTTTGTACATGCTAATCTATGGTGATGTTTGATAACATCATTTAGCACTTAAAATCAAAATTTTCAACATTTTTTATTTTAAAATTGTTAGATAATCTATCGCTTGAAAGTCTAATTAAGCTAATATAGTAAATATTCACTTAAAATGATAAGTTAAAATTTTTTAACTTAAAAATTTGCACTGAATACAATAAGTCATTGAGTTTTTGAACAATATTGCAATTTTGAAATTTCTTCACTTATGAATTCAGCTCTTAACTTTTTAACACTTAATTTTCAATTTTATCAAACACCGCCAAGAATTTCCAAATTATTTTAGGTTAGTTGCTTATGATACAGAGAGGAACATTGTAGAAATTTTCTTAGTCAACATTGAGTGGTAGCAGTATACACTTATAGTATCTGATTCTGAAACTTATACTAGTCTAATTTTTTGAATCTTCAGAAAATACAGAAATAAAAAAATAGAATCTTTTTTTTTATTACAATAATGTATATAAGGCACTTCTATAAATTTTGAATATAGTCATCAATCACCAGTCTACATATCCTAAAATTCCTAAATCCCCATAACCAATTGTCAGCTCACCAATTCCAATTCCCATTCCCATCATATTCCCATCAACAAGCATGTTTTGTAATAGTTGTTTAATGTCATACAGAAAATCCCTAGTTTGACGATACATTATCCCCAAAAGAAAAAAACTATAAATACAGGTTGCTCTCAAACTGAATGCCAATGCTAATCAATTAACGCGTTACACCCGTTTTTCCAAACGTGAAAGATAAAGCAACTTGTATATTCATCACATCGTTCAATGATGGATCATCAAAAACTTCAACACCAATCAAATGAAACACAAATATAACCTTGTGATTATATATATATATATATATATATATACCAGAATTTCCACCATAACATTCAGTTCAAGAGATTGCAGATCTTTAATTTCAACAAGAAGTTACACCCACAATTTTCTTCAACAAAAGGGCCAGAGAAAGAGAGAAAGCAAGCTTACCAACACCACCGGAGCCACCAACAACGAGAACAAGCTTGGAGGAGGAAGGAATAATAGTTTTAGAATCATGGGTAGAATCTGAATTTGGTGACTGAATCACTTCTTCTTTCACAGCATGAACAACTAATGAAGAAGAGGAAAGTACTCTATTGGAGCTTGAAAGGCACTTCAAAGAGCAATACCCAGAAGAGAAATTCAGTGGAATTCTTTGTGGAATTTTCGATAATCTTCCATGTGCGAGGGGAAAGTCAAGAATTGGAGTGAAGAAGAGCTTGCAAGCCATGAGGGCATTAACAGGACAGGAGGCAAGGCAATGACACGAAAAGAGGGAGTGTCTTGGCTTCTGTGGCTGTTATATTTCCCTCGGTTATAAAAATCCCGCCAACGCCTGGCCTACAAACAGAAGGCCCACTCTGGACTAGAGGTTGCTCACCTCTTGGGCCCAATGATTGTGATTGGGCTTGGACAAAAACATTGGTCCTCCGGGGCACCATAATTATGTCCAAAAATTTTCTTATGCATCAAATAATACTACATTCTTTTTTGTTGTTACACGGATTTTAATTATATTTTTTTAATATTTTAATATATATGAATTATTATTATTTTTTATTAAATTTAAATAATTTTTATAACTTCTTTTTTTTTCACCTACTCTAAATATTATTATTAATATGGACTGATGTCAAAAACTGTACTAAATCTAACTATATTATATAAAACTTTATTAATCATATCGAATTGCACATAAATAACTTACATTTTAATATTAAATATGAAAATGAAAAATACAATGATATATACAAGTATCATATTAGAATCTCTAAATTTAAAATTTTAACAAATTAATTAAGATAAATATCAGTCTATTTTAAATGAGAATTATAACTTTGTTGTGTGTATATATATATAAAGAAAATTAAAATCATGTATTATTGATATCTTAAAATTTAAATATTAAACTTTACCTTACAATAAATTCCTTTCGTACTTTATATTTTGGCCAAATAAAATAATTAGAACATACTCTATTTCTAATCACTTATAAATTTTTTTATTACGCTATAAATTAAAGAAAATAACATATATTAATCTTACCAATAATTTTTAGAAAAAAATATAATCAATTTATAATACATTATGTCTTAAAATGACTTGTTTACAATTTAAATTACAAAAACTAGGGACATTATGGATAGAGTTCACATGATATGATTATATATAGAGAGAGAGGGAGAGAGAGAGAGAGGAGCTGAGCTATTATTGGGTTAAAAAGTGCCATGGCCTCCGTCGTTTAATAGTAATTCATTAGATATATGAGTTATTGATGGGTTTAAAGGGTCATGGTCCCCTCCAACAATAACTCATTATATATATATATGTATATATATATATATGTATATATATATTTACTTAATAATAGGTTGTGCACTATTCGAATAAAATTAAAAATTTAAAAATTTTTGAATTGAATTAAAATTCCAAAGATTTTATTTTTAAATCTCTAATTCTAAATTGAATGAAGAAATTATTCATATTGAATTGTCTCAAAAAATCAATACGATACAGTTTAAAAATTCAAAGATTCGATTCTAATTCATATATATTTTGATTCGATTCAAATATTTATGTATTTCAGTTCAATTCGAATATTCAAATATTTAAATATAGTTTTATAATATATATATAAAATATTACAAATTTATAATTATATAAATATATAATAATATATATATATTATATATTATAAATTTATAATTTCATAAATACAAATATATATATATATATATATATATATATTAGTTAATCGATTCGGAGATCCGAGAATTTAGTACTAATTCTAGTATAGTTGGGTTTTTAATATGGAGATGAAAGCATCATTAGTCTCATTATGTTACATTAATTCAATTTCGATTCAGTTATGTTATTTTTTCGGATTTTGGATATTTTCTTCTCCTGTTATTTTATTTTTTTTTTTTGTTTGGGGATTCGAGTCGATTCAAGATCTCCACATCTCGTGCTATGCCCTACTCAACAAATATAAAATACATATATATATAAATTATAATTTAGTTCCTGAATGTTGACCTAAATAATAAAGTGGTCCCTTTATTTGGTGAAATGCATTATTTAATCTCTTTATTTTGATACCGTAAGACTAATTAGTTTTTTCGTCTATTTTTTTTATCTTTTTCATTAAAAATAAATTATAAATAAATAAATAAAATTACACCCCAAAATACTCTCATGTTCTCCCTAAACTCATACCTATTTTCTTCTCTCACCATCCACTTAGCCATCACTCTTCATATTAGCAACCCATTTAATCTCAAGTACCATCTTCCTAACCACGACCTTAACTCACTTATTTCTCTCTCTACATATGAGGATCTTCTTATTACGCTTGAGAAGCACCATCGCCTCTCTTCTATCTAGGAATTTTTGGTCTTGTTAATTATTATCTTCAATATATATGCTTTCTAGATATTTTTTTTTTATTTTGAAAATTCTTGATGTTCTTGTTGTTTTCTTTAAAAAGCATAATTATATAAATTTGATTTTGTTTTATGGATTCTTAAGTAATTGGTATGGGTAATCTTTTTTTCGTTTATTGAACGTTAATTAGTAGATAATTGAGTTGAAAATAGTTGTTGGATTGCAGATTTTTCAATAAATGGGAGATGGTGTGAAAATTAAGCAGAAATTTCACATCTCAAAATCAAATATGTGACGGTACTAGGGCATGGGTAGGTATAAGACCACCAAAAACCCATGGAACACACTAGTCTATCCTGTGGCAATAACATATACATCTATATCCATATACAATATCAAATTATAACCAAACATCAATCTGAATACCATCCTGATATAACCATCCAAAAATTTAATCAACTTATTCACCATGAATCAAAGGCAAATGAAATCCTATATCCAAAATGAATAAGTGATAACCCAAAAAAATATTGCATGCCATTCAATTATTATGGAGCTCTAAGAGGATTACATCTCAAAATAATAACAAAAATATCCAAAATGAACAAAATCTATACTTTCAAATAGCTTCTTGGAGGAAAAAAGTCAAAAAGCTCTATCCTTGGTCTCTAGTCCGACCAATCTAGCACCTGAGAACCACAATAAAAAGAGGGTGATCTTTCAGCTCAATGAATTATGAACATAACATACCTGAGGTTCAGAATTAGAATCGGAGTTCAGAAGAAATATCAATAAAAAGATATAACAATAACCCATATGGTTTATATAGAAAATCAGAATTAGCTTAACAAGCTCATAATACAAAATCATCTTAAACAAGCTCAGAATACGGAGTTCAGAGTATGCCTATATATATATATATACTAAATTCAAATTTTATTTAAATATCAGAACACTAAGAAATACTAAATAGGAGCCTAATGGTCTCCATACAAAGTACATGTACTTGCGTTGACACATGCCTAGAGATACTTTGTCCCCTCTAGGTAGGACCTTGATAATCTGACTCTATCAGTTGAGTCACTGGTACACACAATCCCATGATATATCTCTCATAGGTAAGGCGTTTTGATTTTGTTAGATACTTAGACTTAGGAATGTATTCATTAATACAATAAAAGAAAAAGATTCTCAAAGGTCTTATAACAGAATATATCATTCGTAAATATAATTACTGAAATAAATCATAAGGGGCATACATTCATAAATGTACTCAAAACATAATGATTTCCAAGAATATTGAATATATATATATCAAATATAATTGAATAAGCTTTTTCTAATAATCAAGCTTATCCCCAAAATGTATGTTCATAACTCACCTCCAAGAAAATATAGTCCAAAACCAATTTACAACATAAGCCCAGATCATTTCTACCAAAATCAAACAAGAGCCAAAACCTAATACAAACTAACAAAACAACACTTAGGGTTTCCTTGTCCAACATAATTCATATCAAATTCTATATTTAAAGACTCTCTAAAGTCTAAAGAGATAATTTCCATACTCATAATAATCATTCTTTGAAAAAGATAAATTCTTAGGAAAAATTTATTATTCACAGCACTATTCATCACTTTGCCCTAATTCTCCAATAATCCATAATCAATAGCCATATATGCTCATACTTACTACCCACAAGTCATAAATAACTTATCTAACAACCTAAAACCTCAATCCAAACTAAAATATGAGTTTTGAAGAATTTACCTTAATTCTTCTCAAAATGATTTCTTAAAGGAAAAGCTTGGAAAAAGGTTGTTAATGCCACTTGAAGTGCTAATTTATGATATTAATGCATTAATTTTGAGTATTACTGCTATTGAAATCAATGAAATTATTTGGAGGTTGATAGGTTAAGAAATGGAGAAGAAAATATGAAAAACTCAGTTCACGGGTTTAGAAGAATTTTAGCTTCTGAGACTTTTAATTTATAGAGGCCCGGTTACTGTTCATTGCTGGAAAAAGTGATTCGAGATCAAGTTCAAAACAGTCGAGACCTAATCCCAAAGAATCGAGACCAAATAAAAAAGAATCGAGACCTAATCAAAAGAAATCTAGACCTAATACAAAAATCAAACATAACATCCATATCAAGTCTTATAGTCTAAAGACATTATAAACATAGTACATTAATATAAATCAAAGCATAGTAGAGTCAGAAATCATACTCATATATTACAAACAGATAAGAATCAAAGAAATACTCAGAGAATCATGCAAAACGGAGCTAGGGTATTACAAGAAAAGAGGTGTGGGTTGATAGAGAAGGACAATGAAAGTAGTAACAATGGTGCTTGTGGTGGTGGGGAAGTGAGTGTTGGTCTTTTATAGGGAAATGAGTGGAGAAGTGAGTGTTGGTCTTCCAAAGCTTAAAAATTGCATGGATTATGGAGTTACCTAGCTCACAAGGAGGTCTTTTCCATTTTTATTTCATAAAAAATTGATGGAATCAAAGGAAAAATGGAATTTGGATTGGTAAATTTGGAAGAAGGAGCAATGAATTGAGATATAGAAATGAAAATAATGGAGAGGGTGTGGACTAGTGAAAGGAATAGAAAGAATCGATTAATGTTGGTGCTTTGCCTTCACAAACTTAACTAATTAAAGAGTTTAGGGGCAATTTAATTGGTTTTTATAGCTTCGGTTTTGTATTAATAATTATCGCCTTTCTCGTTATTGTTTTGTTGTTATGGTAGTAAAGGTTTTATATACATATATTTGGTTTAAATTTGTTAATGGTTGCTGATAGGTGGGATGAAAAATTTAAGGATAAAAGATGGGTATTTTAATTTTTTCATAGAAATTTAATGGTAAAAATAGATGAAATAACTAAATAGTCTGACAGAGTCAAAATAAAGAAACTAAATAATACATTTTACCAAATACAGGAACCATTTCGTTATTTAGGCCAAAATTTAAGGATTAAATTATAATGGGTTAATTACAATTTCCCCCCTGTAGAATGATCCATTACACTAAATTTTCCTTGACCTTTCAAAAATACACTAATTCCTCCCTGACGAATGTCATAATATACTACTAGACCCTTTCGTCTAATTTTGCCCTTAGTCAACTGTTAGTCAACCCTACAAGGGTAGTGAAAAGACCAAAATGCCCTTACCCTTTATTTTTAATTAATTACATTCTATTTTTGTTTTAATTTTTTTTTTAAGGTTAAAAAATTTATTTTCATATTTTTGAAAAATTTTAAAATAAAAAATAAACAAAAATATTTTTTAAAAAATATTTTTTATTTTTTATTTTAAAAAATAATTTAATAAGAAATTAAATTATTAATTAAATTATTTCTTCTTAAATTTTTTAATACAAATAAAAAATTCATTTTCATATTTTTGACAAATTTAAAAATAAAAAGTAAAAAATATTTTTATTTTTTATTTTTTAAAAAATAAAATAAAAATATTTTTAAAAAATATTTTTATTTTCAAATTTGTCAAAAGTATGAAACAATATTTTTTAATCCTAAAAAAAAATTTAAGTAAAAATAGAAAATAATTAATTAAAATTAAAGGGTAAGGGTATTTTGGTCTTTTCACAATCCTTATAGGGTTGACTAATAGTTGACTAACGGCAAAATTGGACGGAAGGGTCTAATAATATATTATGACATTTGTCAGGGGGAGTTAATATATTTTTGAAAGATTATGAGGAACTTAATGTAATGGGTCATTTTAAGGGAGAAAATTACAATTAACCTAATTATAATTTATCTTAAAAAAAAGTCATTAATATTTCCGTCTCACTATTCCTTTATTTGCTTGGTGGTTTCTACAAGATTGGCTTAGACTTTGATGGTTTGGAGATTTCTTCAATTTTTTTACTTAACAAATTTATGGGGTTGCAAAGAATATAATATTCAATACAAAAATGTAGTATTTTAATAACTAAAAATACTATTTATAAAAACTTTAATATGTATAAAATAATAATTTATGAGCTGAGTAGTCTATTTTATATTAATTGATTGGTTGTGGTATGATCTCTTTTTAACTTTTTTTTTTGTTTGATATCTTATTTTTCCCTATCCATTATTTAAATTTATTGGTGATGATTTTGGTTTCTTTTTGCATCTAACTTTCTAAAAATTTATTTGAATTTGATTTGTCTTGTGCTGAGATATTTGATGTGCTTTTAGTTAATTTTCTTATAATTATAATTGAATTATTTTATTATAAAACGGGTAAGAGATTAATAAATTTTAATTTTTTTAATATATTTTAAAATTTTTAGAATTTTAAAATTTTAATATCATGTATTTAATTTGTGGATGAGAAAATTAGTCACATTTAACTCAATTTAAAAAAAAAAAAAAAAAAAGAAATTTAGAGATTTCCTTATTCTATTTTGTTACTCATATTAATGAATGATAACAAATTGTTTTTTATATATATTTAATCATTTATGTACTTATAAATTATTTTTTAAATTTTTGTAATAATAAAAAAATTTATAATTAGTCCTTCTAAATAAGGAAGACTAGCTCCACCCTATATATATAAGTTATATTGTTATGTATATTTTGTTACTTTAAAAAATTGAATAGAAAATATTAGTATATAATATGTGTAAAAATATATATTGAAAAGGAAAAGGTGTAAAAATATAAATATAAATTCAAGTAAAAAAATTGTGTAAAAATATAAATATAAATTTTAAAAAAATATAAATGTAAATTTGAGTAAAAACAATTTTGCCTATAAAGGATTTTGTAAATTTTTAACCATTAAACTAATCGAGTTAATTTTACTGGTGGTTCTTGAAGTATTGACTAATACACATTATGGTCTTTAATTTTTAAAACGTAACACAAAAATCATCAGACTTTCAATTTACTTTCACTGGCAGTCCTTTACTGCCCAGAATTATTGTTATTTTTATTTTAACCCCCCAAAATCCTTTTCTTTCTTCAAAGAAATCCAAAAATACTATTTTTTTTACAACTTGGCCCTGATACCATTCAAGGCGAGTCTGCTCTCTCTCTAATCAGTCTGTTAAGAGGTAAAATTACAGAAAGCTACTCTCAGAGATTTTCAAAGAGTTTTTCTTTTATTTTTGATTTCTTTTAGCTTCTCATACTAATTGTGATAGCGAGAGCTGGCAACAAAACCTAAAAGATTTTTATTCTCGAGGAAAAAATTCTCAAACTCATTCTGTCTAAGAGTCAACTCTTCTAAATTTTTAAACAGTTTGTCTATAAAATTATTTAGAGTCTAAACGATCTATAATAGAATTTAATAATCTTATTACTGTATCCTTACCTACACCGTGATCGAGATGATTAAAACATGATAAGAATAACCTGAAAAATTATTGGTCATCCAACAATCGTGCAAAAGCGCCAAGCCTTTCTAGATAATAAAATATATTAAATTCAAGTTCTTGGTCTAGAAAATTTTTAAGTTCAATATATTCTTTGTTAGGCCTCTCAAGTCTTTCAATCCTTTCTATAGCAACAGGTAATTCTCTTATTCTTTATTCATATAAAACAAAGAAATGATAATGTAATCTAAGACTGACACTCAACTCTTTCCTCCTAGCTTGAGTTAAAGCTATACCTCTAAGCCAATTTTTATTAGCAGATCGGTTGGAAAATATAAACGTTTAAACATAAATTTAAAACATTTATGAAATATATATACCTTTGTAAACAGGGTCCACTAAGCTTCCGCAATAATTTCAACTCTCCTTCCAAGCTCGTCACCAGTAATATCTTCAGAGAGGTATGGAAGATATGACTTACTGCCTTTACTTGGTTAGGTCTTACTGCAACACTTCTGGATATCAGACCATTTTGAAGGATGAAAGGTATATATAAGCAAAATTATCATACAAATAAATACTTTTCTTAAAGAAACTTTATATTTTATTTAGCTCCCCTCCTTCAATAAGTTGAAGAGGTATATATAGACTTTTTATAAACGAAGATGGTGTATGTATTACTGTTTGCCAGCTCAAAAGTAAAATAATTAACACAGTACAATAATTAAGATAGGTAGCTGGAATAGTATGCCAGCTTTACAAAACTATAAAAATAAATGGACAGTTGGTGCCTCTGATACTATTCTCCAACTGTATTCAATACAATAATTAAATAAGGATAAGGACTGCTTTAATTTTACAGCTAAGGAGTCAGTCCTTATTTAGAGATAAGTTCTTTTCAATATGACCACAAATTTTAAAGCTAATTTGACCGACAGTACTTTAATATCTGCAGCTACTTCTGAAAAGCAATTTTTCATTTATCACACTGAGGCTAACGTTATGGATGACATTTTTGTCATTCCATTTGTGAGTTGCTGACTAGGGCGTCCATGCTTTCTCTTAGTTCTGCATAATCCCTAGCCATTTCTTCTGCAACACGTTGCTCTCTAAACTGAGCAACCTTCTTCCAGACCTTCATGATTTCAGGTTGGAAATCCAGACTTAGATCTAAATCCACTAGTCTCAGAAACAATTTTTGTGCTTCTTCTCATCCCTTAAACATGGACAATACTCTTGTAATGGGAGTTTATTAGGACCAGTTAGTAACAAATATTTTATCATCTCTGAGAAGGACATAATTGCTTGCATAGATTGCCTTCTCCAGGCTAGCTTTGAAATTTTCAATTCTCACAGCCTGAGTAATAATCTTGTTTTCTTTATACATGTTAAAATAAAAATTTAAATTCTGATTATTAACCTTCTGTGGGTCCACAAATTCCTTAGCCATAACAAGACGGATATCCCAAATTTGATAAGGATAACAAACAGTTCCATCCTCATTACAATCCATAATTGTGCTAATAATATAATTGGTAATTATTCTTAAACTCAAGAACTTTAAGGATTCCTGAAATAATAATTGGAAGTGATTTACACATATCATTATCGTTTCTATTGATTTCGATAATTTCTATTAGTCCTGCATCTGTGTAGCAGAGACTATCTTTCACCATTTCTGAGGGAATTCTTAGATTTAGACCTTCATATCTTTGCCAATGGATGTATAGATGTAACATAGAACACTCATTGAGAGAATGATCTATCGAGTCCACCTTTTTAATCTTTCTGATATAGACCACTTCAGACGGAATATATGAACTCATTTCATCAAGAAGTTTATCCCTTTCAATTACTAACTGAATGAAATCTTCTTCATCCTTTTTGCGGATTTCAAGCTATTTTTTCTAAATATGAAATATATAAAACAACTTCATCTACAAAGTGTTGTAGTTGATGGAAGTTTCTTTTGGCTAATCTTCCATGCAATCCAGAATACAACATAAATCCGTCTTTTGAAAGACCATAATCGTACTTTATGAAGTATCAGACATTTTCATCATTGCAGATGTATGAAGCCTCAGGATTATCTACCCTCATAACCTTCGTGAATTCTTCATGATTGTCTTCAGATTCATTTTCAGATTCTTTCATTGTGATTTCCTTAGGAGATTATTGGATTTTCTGTTTTTGAATTCAGATGTCCCAAAAACGATATCCCAATTTAATTCATCACAATCAAGATTTTCATCCTCAAAACTTTTATCAGCTTTATCCTTTTCACGAGTTTGGTTTGGAATCTATGAAGATTCACTGGCCTTTCCACTAGCCTTGTGTTTGTGATCTAACACATCACCAAAGTTTTTACAACTCTACTTATGTAAAGGAGTTTGATTTGGAACTTTTAAACGTTCACTAGCACATTTACTAGCCTGTTGATTTGGAATCGATAGAGATTCACTAGCACTTTTAGAAGCCTCTTGGTTTAGAACTCGAGGTTCCTTGGCACTTCCACTGGCCTTTTTTGAGCCATCATGACTACCCCCCTTTGAAGGAGTTGGGCATTGCAACCTTCCCCTAACGACCCTTTCACCTTCATCATTTTGATGAAGTTCTTCTCTGAATTTTTTTACCTATTCAAGAGTAAGGCCAAGTATTTTGGCTGCTTTTTCATAAAAGTCTTCAGAGACTCGCTCTTTTGGAGCCATAGGTTTTTTCTCTTCATTATTTTGAATCAAGGATTTCTCCTTTTGATTTTCGTTAGCCTTGTTTAGACTAACTAATTCTTTTGAACTTGCTGGCTTCTTCTTAGGACATTCTGTAGAGATATGTCTTTTAGATTTACATATTGAGCACATAATATCTTTCGATGCTACTGCTTTTCTTTTCGTTCTTGAGAAACCAGAGCAATCGCTCTTGGAGTCTTTACTTCTTTTCTCAACTTTCTTAGTGCATTGTTTTCGAGTATGACCCTCTTTTTTGTAGATCCAATATAGCTTGTTTTTTGCAGCAGGATCCATCTGCAAAATTAGATAATTCATGAGAAAGAGAATCAGCTATTATATTGTTATCAGAAGGAATATATTCATTATCAGAAGGAATATATTCAATATCAAACTTATAATAGCTAAACCATTCTTGAAATCTTAAAAGTCTAGTTTGTCTAGCCTTTTTAAAATTCAGATTCATAAATCTTTTTACATAGGTTGAATATGTTCTAATTACAAACCTCTTAGGAGCCAGGAAGATGTAAAAGGCTTTTATATCATTTTTTACTGCTAAGACTTCCTTTTCATGAACTGGATAATTAATTTATGATCTTTTAAAGGTTCCAGACCAATACTTACAGATTCATTCTGATTTTCTACCTTTAATTTTTAATACTGCTCCTCAGGATTTTTCTTAAGCATCTGCCTCCAGGACTAACTCATCTATATCTAACGATAAATTAAGACAAGGTAAATTTTTCATTTTATCTTTTACTTGTATGACAGCATAAGTGTCCTCATTATCCCAAAACCAATGAACTTTATCAGATGTTTTCTTTGATATTCTTTTTAGGTATTTGAAAAGATTTTTTACGAACTGTCTAGCATAATTAGCAAGTCTGCATAATCTTTTCACGTGCTTCCTATCTTCTAATTCATCAAGAAAGTTAATAAGTTTTTTCAGAAATGTGGCTTTATAGCCTAATTTTTCCTTTTTCAATTTCTATTCCTAAAAAAATTATATTTTTCTTAAACCATTCTATCTTTCTTTCAGATAAAATCATACCTTCATATTTGAAGATATCAGTCACTTGTTCAAGGTGACTTATATGTTTTTTTTCATCATTACTAAAAACTAACACATCATCTATATAGACCACACAAAATTTTTTCAATGCTTTAAAGGCATTATCCGTTTTGCATTGAAACACGCCTGAAGCATTTTTCAAACCGAATGACATTGTCAACCATTCATACATCCCTTAAGGTGCATTGAAGGCTGTAAGGGCTACAGAGTCTTCTTCCATCTTTACCTGCCAATAACCACTTTTTAGATCAAATTTAGAAAAGATAGAAGGTTGTTTAAGACTTACCCTATCTATGACATCTCCTGTTGTAGGGGTCTTATAACTATCATCCTTTGTTGCTTTATTTATCTGATAATAGTCTATAACCATTTGTGCTTTTCGCCGCAACTGCTCTGTATGGTTTATTACCATAAAGGCTAGACTAGAATGTGGGCTATTACTATCTCTAATCAAACTTTTTTCGAGCAATTCAGGGATCTGCTTATCAAATTCCTCTATCATCTCATTGGTATATATTATATTTCTGATTCTGATGATAGTGCTGGGATCTTTCAGCTCTAATTTAGCTGTTATGCCATTTAGCACCCATAACTTTAGCGGATCTTCACTAAAATTATCAACTAATTTTACAAGAAACTTATCCCACTTAGTTTCTTTCAGCTTGAGTCATGTAATAGGTTTTTCTATCATACCTTGTGCTTTAAAATACAATTCTTTGTACCAAGAGGTAACCTCTGATGCTTGATCAAATAAACAATCTAGCTAAGTTTCACCACGCTGGGCTTACACTCTGAATACTTATTCACATAGCATAGATTTACACAACTCTGATATTTTAATTGGATAAAAACTGAATTTTAATTTATTTTTAGGATTTGTTAGAGATGTGATTTTTACACCTCCAATCGAGATGTAATCATCATCCTGTACAAAGGGTCTATTTTCTTTTTGCCCCTTTAGGAAAGTATTTCCTAAAATGGTATCTGCATCTAGATCAGGAAATGCTGGGATCTTATCAATAGTGAACTTTTGTCCACTTATGATAACAGGAACTTGTTTTGTAAATTGTGTCACCAAGTTCACTTCTCCACTTGCCATACGTAGAACCATAGGTTGGGTCAATGGTTTCCACCATTCATCAGGGAGTGTATTGGGTCCAGCACTAGTAATCATTGCACCTGTGTTAACTAACTCATCGAAAGAGTAATCATAATAACTAGAAAATTTAAATGTTAAAGAAATGTATGTAGTCAAACCTGATTCTTCTATACTAAATATCTTTGATGATGTCATGGTATCAGGACATACCATTTTCCAGATTTCCTTAAAAGGAATTGACTGTTGTTTAGAATTTTTTTTGTGTTTCTTTTAAAACCTCTGGAACTAGTGTTAGATGCTTAACCATCCTTATATTTTTCTCGAATTTCTTCATCTTCATATACATGTAAGCTAATAGTCCTGTATCCTACAATAGTTCTACTTTCGGAAGATGATTGTGTATCTTCCTCCTAGACTGGTGTCCTAGGGACTTCTTCTCTAATTACTAATGAAGTGGAATTACTTCTAGGTAATCAAGGGACATGATATGATCTTTTAGGAGGATCAGAAATCATAAGATTTCACATAGGTTCATCTAGATTTAAGGTGATATTTCTACCCCTTTGTGTGATTTGAGAGGAACCTATTGACCTTAATGTCTCTGCTGGTTCTTAAAGAACCCAACTCCTAGGCCAAGATAACTCTAGAGGATTAATTTCTTTTCTATGGAACTGTCTATAGTTATCTGAACCTTCATTGAATAACTCTGTGATTTTAGATATATTTCTCACTCCATGATTGGTTGTATTAATCAGTCTAAAAATTATCCTAGTGTGATACACTAAATATTTAGTTTGGGAATTTATTCTATTCATATCCATGGATTTAATCCTTAGTGATAAGGAATTATCTAAACACTTATCCTTTACTGATATCATATAGTTAGGATAAGTTTAGAACCAAACTGGACCATATGCAAGGTTAGTCTGGACCCCCTGATATTAGCTGGTCTTGGAACAAATTTTATCTTTTATCTAACACAGCTGCTATCACAGGACTATCGGCTGGAAAATTAAATAGCGATATTAGTCTTACTTGGGCAAGATCAAAGTGGATATATTGGTATGTTCCCTTTGATTTAGCTACCAATTCCCTTATTTTTAGTAAATTGATCAAAGGTACATCTAATATTTCTAGTTCTGTACTAAAAAACTAAGTCGTAGATTCTAATTGGGAGACATCTACTATGGACCTAAAATTGAATGCAGATTTTTTGTAAATAGTATTGATGTCTACCTTTGGGAGTTTCCATTCTAGGCAACTTTTGGATGGATCATTGTATTAGAAAGATTCTTCATGCACCAGAGAAGTATTTAAGGGGATCATCTTTTCATCTATAGGCCCTTCTTCCGTATTCATCATGAATAGCTGGGTTGTCCAAAGATCAGATTCATCTATATCAGTTTCATATTTATAAACTACTTTATAAACAGAATCTATTTTAGAATCTATGTCAGAATATTCATCTTCTTCTATTGGCTCTAGACAAGATTCTCGTCTTCGAAGAAAATTCTTCTAAGATTTTCTTTTCGCTTATTCTTTTATGGACAAGCATTTACTTTGTGATCTTTTGAACCACAAATCCAACAACAAGAACAACTACTTAGAGGTTTCCCTTGTGGGCACTTAGGGGCTCTACCATATTTTTTCTTAAAGGCCTCTATTCTGTTTTTATCTCTAAGTTTGGTCCTCCTTCTAATAAACCTAGAAGGTTTATTAAATCTCTTTTTGTTGCTTCTATCATTTTTTGATATTCTTCTTTTTTTATATCCTTTAAACCTTTTATTTTTGGTATCACAAGAAGAACATCCTTCTTCAGATCCTTTTCCTATTCCTTTCTCATTTATTGTAGCACACCCATACCTACCAGGAACATATTCAATCTAGGAGCAACAACTCTTATTCAAATAAGGAAGACGTTTTACATCTTGTCTTACTTGAAATTCAGTACATGCCTTTCTTAAGGCATACCTAACTGCTTGTATCTTACCTCCTAATCCATCAACCACTTTTTCTTCATTTAATAGGAGTTGATAGGCATTCTTTGCTACCTTTGGCCATGGTTCTGGGAGATTAGCAAAAAAACAATGTTGACATGTAATTTTGAGCATTAAGATCAATATTATAATAATATTTTTGGAATTCACATGCATAATTGTCAAAATAACACATGTCACATATCTGTAGTTTCATCTATGCCATTGTGAACACTCATTTTTCACACCCGTCAGACTCGTGCCAAGCCGAACGGCACAAACTAGAATAAATCCGCACACGGACGGACTCAAAAATGCGTCGGAGCGAAGTCAGGTCGGAGCTGCCACCCCTTAGGGTTTGCATTGCTGCCCCCTTAGAGGGTGGTGCCACCCTCCTTGGGCAGCACTGCCACCCCCATTGGGCACCACAACCTTCTCTTTGGGGCGACAACATGGCTCCTTGCCAGTGCTGCCGCCCCCCTCTCAGCCTATGCCACCAAAGGCCCTGGCGGCATTGCTAGCCCCCTTTGGTGGCATAGGCTTACCTTGCCCGCGGCAGCTCCATTCCAAACCAGTTTTTTTTCCAAATCCCACATTGAAAAATGATGGGATTTGACTCTCCAAGCCCCCGAAATCTATTAAAGTTGAATTTTCCTTCTTAGATTTCTTCTCTTTTCCCTCATATACCTATTTTTCTTATTTCTTTAACTCTCTTTGAGTTTAAAGAATAACTTTTTAGGGCATGTGGAGCCCATTTTCTTTAGTTCTCTTTGAGCTAAAGAAGGACTAAACCCGAGGCGTGTGGAGCCTCAAAATTATTTTGAATATAAAATCACTTTGTTGGTTTGCTTGTTTTCTTTTTGAATTGTTAGATAAATGACAATCCGACCATCTTCTCATATTTCAATCAATCCAAGGTGGAATTTCGATCCGGAAGAGCAATTCGTCCACTGCTTCCCCAAAGATCAAGGGAGAAGGTATTGTCTCCTAACCTTTCCTATTTTGATAGAGCATCAAAATAAACAACTCGTTATCAACCTGTCTTTAGTTTGATAGAGAATCAAAACATGATAAATTAGGCATAAAATCAACCATCCTTCGCAAGAAGGAAGAACTATGTGGGTTTTGACTCCCATTCGATGGGATATGTAGGCAAGCTATGTAAGAGCTTCAAATCCAAAAAAGATCAAAACCATCACTTTTCTATTTTTTCTTTAATTAATTGCTTTATTTTTGCTCTGTTGAATGTATTCTTTGGGGAATGTGTGATTAACCTAGAACCTATAAGGGCTAGAGTTGATATCTTCTATTTTGGGATTTTTGAATTGTAATAATTTAATTTATCGCTCTCTTAATTGCTTTACTGCCTTATTTTATCACTTTCATCCATTTTTTTACTTGCTCACGCATATTTATATCTCATTCTTTAAACTGCTCATGAAAATGTTATAAATCAAGGTTAAAATTAAAAGCTAAGTTCAATCGAAAATCTAGTCCCCAAATCCTCTTTGGTTTCAAAAACTAGTGTACTTTTTTTCTTTGGGATAAAATTGGAGTCAAAATGAGTTTTTTCCTTAAATTTTTCCAACAAAAATAACTTAAGGTGGCGACTTCAAAACATCAAAATCATTTTCAAAAAGCGCTAAGGTCGTCTTCTCCGTAAGAAATCACCCAAATGAGCATTCTGATCCCATTTAAAGCCGACTCGGACGAGGTGCTCGGGCGAGGTCTCACAGTTGGTGACTCCACTGGGGAAGAACTTTTTCAAAAGTTAAAGAGGACTACCAATTGGTTGAAAATATTTTCAAAAGTGACTTTTTACTTGGCTTTTAGTTTAACTTTGATTTTCATACATCACTACATCACCAGTTACGAAATTCAACCTTTGGATAGGGAGTAGCATTGATCCGATAACTCTCTTTAAGTATGTTGGGAGATAACAAAAGTATCTACCCTGCGATGAATCTTCAAATCCTTTTTGAAGTGTAACGAGCAGTCGTACTGTTGGACCCACGCGAAACTCATTATTTCACATGTGGTTAGGTATATTACTGCTCTAGTGTGACGGGTACCCTTTAAACCAAACCACCTAGCCTTCATGTAATGAACATTAGACCTTGGAACTTAGGGCCCATGAACTATGATAATGTTAAACTGTCATCATGAACTAATTTTTTCATACACATGTATAACCATACATACATGCATAACCATGCATTCATGCATTTATGGACTAAGAACCAATGAAGTTAATGGTCAAACCAAAGCCCAGAAACTTTGAACCCGTTGAACCACCCACAAACTTTCAAGCCTCACTTAGACTAGGTCATTATTCCCACTTTTGTTTAGGTTTTGTTTGGACCACCATGACCTAATTCTGAATGTTTCTTTTGGAAGGTACAAACGGAAAGCACAGCACCTAGCATGGATGCCATGGAAACACTTTTAGCCACCTTACTCAAGAAACAAGAGGATAACTTTCGTGTTGCTTTAGACCATGCCCTTGATACACATCGCCAATCCATCCTTACTGAGGTGAAAAAAATGATGGGTCAAGGATCAAGTACTCATCAAGCTGATGCTCCTCATGCATCTTCATCCCTTCCGCCTAATCTTGTTATTTAACTGACAAATAATGGGAAAGCTCCAGAAGTTGTCATTCCCCCACTAGCTATCAATTTGAATGGTCGAACATCTCCATCCTCCTCCTCGAATCTTTTTCATGGAGGAGAAAGCTCCAACCCGATCGAAACCAAGAAGTTAATGGAAAAATTCAAAGCTATGGAAAGGCTTCTTAAGAACATCAAGAAGCATGAGGATCTCATTGATGTTGATGCTCTTACTCTTTTTCCAAATGCTAGGGTTCCCCCAAAATTTAAAATGACTAGTATGGACAAATTTAATGGCACCACTTGCCCAAAAACCCATTTAAAGATGTATATGGGAGCCATGAACCTATTGGGAGTGGACAATGAGCACCTTGCTCAATTGTTCCAGCAGTCGCTCACAGGTGCTGCAATGAAATGGTTTGTTGACTTGGACATCAATTTTAAGAAAACTTGGGATGATATTTGCAATGCCTTTATCAAACAATATCATTATAAAATAGAGGTAGACATCACCAGAAGGGATTTGGAAACCACCAAACAACAATAAAGGGAGTCTTTCTCTATTTTCCTCACAAGATAGAGGGCTAAAGCAACCCAAATGATGAACAGGCCCACTGAGTAAGAGCAAATTGATATAATTATCAAGAATCTCCTCCCAAGTTATCAAACTTGTCTCCAAACCCAGTACTTGCCAAATTTCAAAGCTCTTATTGCTACTGCTTCAAAGATAGAGGATTTGATCCAAAGCGGGCAAATCAAAGAAAAATCCTCTAGTTCAAGGTATAAAAAAAACACCTACTATGGCCACAATACTCCCTCCAATTAGAAAGGCGGGGAAATTGCTGCTATCTCCAATCATCCTCCTATGAGACTTGAAATGAGGTCCTTCACTAATTTGGGTATGCCTTTGGTCATGGTGTATAAGAAGGCTTTGGAATCAAATATGCTCAAGCCTTTAGAACCTAGAGTACCCCCAAACCCCTTGCCCAAAAGTTGGAATGTAAACGAATATTGTGAGTATCATCAAGGATAGGGTACAAAACAGACATGTGCAAGACCTTAAGACACAAGATCCAAGACCTGGTGGATAGTGGTGATATTATTCCACCAAAGGCCAGACCCAACATCACCACTAATCTTCTCCCAAACCATCAGGCCAATGTCACTGTCCTTCACTCTTCTGACACGGAGCTTGATCTAATCTCTTTGATTCGATCAAATGATTATTTTTGTTGCGTCCTGGACCTGAATTACTTTGTGGAAGAGATAGATACAATGACCCGAAGTGGGAGACTCTACCAGCCTAGTTCATTAATCCAATAGCCTGACTAGCATGTTTCCCCTCCCATGGAAAAGATAAATAGTGAGCCTGAAAAGGATGTTATCCTCAAGCAATTGAAGAAAACCCTAGCCAGCATCTCCATTTGGAGTCTCATCCAGCTATCCTTCCCATACCGCCAAGCTCTTTGCAAGGCGTTGAATCAATGCCAAGCCCCAATCAACATTTCTCCTGAAACCTTGGTTGCCTCACTCACTAGCTCGACCAAGGTGGCTTCCATCTCTTTCACGGATCATGATTTACCTAAAGAAGGAGAAAATCACAATCATGCACTGTACATAACTGTGATGACCCGAGGGAAGACGATCCCAATGGTTTTGATTGATAATGGGTCGGCCCTGAATGTTTATCCATTGAAAGTCGCAAGTTATTTGGGCCTGGAGGCTACAGATTTTACCCCTTCTGACCATATTGTGAGAGCACATGATAATACCAAGAGAGAAGTTTTGGATATGGCAACTCTTGATGTGACAATCGGACCAATTACTACTTCAATCCCTTTCCAAGTGATTGATGTGATCGCTTGTTTTAATCTCCCCTTGGAAGACCTTGGATCCATAAGGCCAGTCCCATCCTCCTTGCACCAAAAGCTTAAAATGCCTCAGGGACTACTGTGGTAACTATCAAAGGTGACATATATGGTAAAAGCGAGGTTCCCAACTCTGCACCCATTTTGGGAATTTAGCCCAAACAGAACATTGTCCCTTTGTCTGGTTTCTCTTTTGACACCATCCAGTTCATTGAACAAGAATGAGGTAAAGAGTCAGTCCCTTTTGATTTCGATCCTTTCTGAAATATAGTTATGGCTAACATTTTAAAGAAAATGAATTACTTCCCTGGTTTAGGTCTTGGGAGGAATCAGCAGGGAATAACCTCTTTCAAGGAGTACCCAGTAGCCAACTCACCTTTTGGAGTTAGTTATAAACCTACCGAAAAGGAATTAGAGGAGGTTCAGATAAAAGCTAAAAGGAGAGCCGAGGCTAAAAGGAAAGGTGAGACCTTTGACTGATAGATGCACCCCTATTTCAAAACCTTGAATGGACATTTTGTAAAAAAAGGAGAGGACTTTCCCTTTTGTGGTTTTGCTGAGCCATAGTTTTTCCCTATAACTAAAAAACTAATCCCAAGTTTTGAAATTTTCTTTGATATCAAGCTCAATTTGGAGGATTGCGAGCCCATCTACTTATTAGAGCAAGATTGCAAGGAAAATATGGAGGCTACTCTCTTTGAGCAAGTCCTCATGATTGGAAATGAATTAGAATTAGACCCCACCAAACTTATCCATCTAACCTTGGTTGCACCTGATAATTAGCACATTGAGAAGCTTCTCGGCCTTGATGAGTTGTTTTCTTTCCCGACCAAGTCCGAGTTAGTGTCAGAGTCAGAGTCTGTTGAGTCTGTTTCTTCTTTTTCCTCTATAGAGTCTGTAAAGGATCTCTTTGGTCATTCTTTTAATTTTGATGTAGTCTGTGAGGACGGAATTTTTGTTAGCAATGAAAGAGTTCAATTTTCCTCTTATATCCTTGAGTCTTTTTTCTCTCTCCATGAATCCAATTTAAAAGAGGCATCAAAAGAAAATGAAATAAAAGAACAAAATAAAGAATCAATAAATCTGGGCACAGATGATAAATTGAAATTCACATTCATTGCATCATCATTCCATGATAAGGTTTCTTTAGTCAAGATTGTTCAAGAATTTTTAGTTTGTTTTTCCTGGCAACCTAAAGACATGACGAGTATCGATCCAAGCATAGCAGTCCATAAGATCCCGACCTATGAGAATGTGAAGCCTATAAAATAGAAGTTACGGAGGGTAAAAGCGGAGTGGTCTCTCAAGATCAAAGAGGAAATTGCCAGGTTATTGAAGAATGGTTTCATTGAACCTGTCACTTACCTTTCATGGCTAGCCAACATAGTGCCTGTGCCTATGAAGGATGGGAAAGTAATAATGTTTATGGATTACAGGGATCTGAACAAAGCCTGTCCAAAAGATGATTTTCCTTTACCTCACATAGATTTATTAGTTGATCACATGGCCCGATCTGAGGTAGTCTCCTTGACTGATTTATATGCGGGGTATAATCAAATACAAGTCTATCCACCTGACAAGGAAAAGACAGCCTTTGTGACAGAATGGGACACCTGCTGCTACAACATCATGCCTTTTGGTTTAAAGAATGCCGGGATAACATACCAGAGAATGACTACAAATATCTTTCATGACATGATTCACAAGGATGTGGAAGTATACGTTGATGACATGGTTATCAAGTCCAAAACAGTAGAAGGACACATAGATGCATTAAGGCGTTTCTTCCTTAGGTTGAGACAGTACAATCTAAAGTTGAATACAACAAAGTGTGTTTTTGGTGCGTCCTGGGGTTTGTTCTTGGGCCACATGGGGATATAAGTAGACCCAGCTAAATCAAGAGACATCTTAGAGATGCCAGCTCCAAAAACAGAGAAAGAGATTAGGGGATTTCTAGGACATTTACAGTACATCAGTCGGTTCATTTCCCAACTGGCTGACATTTGTGGACCCATCTTTAAATTACTAAGGAAAGGAGATCCTAAGGAATGGAATGATGAATGTCAGCAAGCTCTTGAAAAGATCAAATAGTACTTATTAAATCCTTATATCTTACAACCGCCTAGGCTAGGTAAACCTTTGCTGTTATACCTCTCTGTGACCAAAGAAGTTATGGGGGAATGCTCGCTCAAAATGCTGTGGATTCACATAAGGAAAATGCCATCTATTATTTGAGTAAGCGCATGCTTGCTCATGAGCTCAAGTACAATCAGATTGAGCAGTTATGTATCGCTTTAGTTTGGGTATGCCATAAGCTGCAACATTTTTTGGGTTCGTACACTACGCATGTCCTCGCTTACAAGAGCCCCTTAAAATTCCTTATGGAGAGTCTAGTTCTTGACAGCAATGTGGCACAATGGTTGGCAGTTCTAGCAGCTTTTGATCTCAAATATGTTCCAAGAAAGGCTATCAAAGGAAGTGTGATAGCTGACCAATTAGCTGCTGCCCTAATAGATGGTGAACCATTCGAACTCGAGTTTCCGGATGAGGACATCATGGAGTTGGAATCTGAAGTTTGGAAGTTATATTTTGATAGAGCAGCCAATAGCAAGGGTTATGGTGTTGGAATAGTACTTGTCACATCCAATGGGTATCATTTACCCATGGCCATTAAGTTAGCTTTTGAGGTGGCGAACAATGAAGCAGAATATGAAGTTTGCATATGTGGTTTAGAGGTTGCCACCAACATGAGAATTGATTACCTAGAGGTCTATGGGGACTCTAATTTGATTGTTTCACAAGCTTTAGGAAGATAAAGGAAGATCGTTTAATTCCTTACTATCAATGCGTAACTGATCTAGCAGAAAGTTTTTATCAATTATCTTTCCATTATCTACCTCGAGCCAAGAATTAGTTCACTGATGCTCTGGCAACTCTGGCCTCTATGATAGACATGATAGAAAATGAAATTGTACGACCTGTGGCTATTGAAGTGCGAAGGCAACCGAGTTATGATACAACATGTATGCAAGTTTAGTTAGCCGATGGTAAGCCATGGTATTAGGACATATTCAATCTTCTAAAAAATGACCAGTATCTGAAAGGGGCATCTAAATTAGATAGGAGGACCCTAAGGCAATTGGCCAGTAATTTCATACCGAATGGTGATGTGTTATATAGGAGAGCATGGGATAACATCCACCTTAGGTGTGTGACGGAAGAGGAAGCTCAGCAGATCATGGAATGGGTGCATAGCGGTGACGAAGGCCCGCATTTGAATTGTTTTGCGTTGGCCAGAAAAATCTTGTGCTAAGTTTGTACAGAGATGTCATAAATGCCAGATATTTTCCAAGCTTCAGAAGCGACCTCCTGTCCCATTGCATTCGACTACAACTTCTTGGCCTTTTGCTACATGGGTCATTGATGTCATAGGGCGCATCAGTCCCAAATCTTCAAATGGGCATGAGTATATTCTGGTGGCAATAGATTACTTCACGAAATGGGTAGAAGTGGCCTCTTAACACGTGCTGAATTCTAAGAAGGCAGCACACTTTATCCAAACTAACATCATTTGTTGGTTTGGACTACCTTTTGAGATAGTCACAGATAATGGCTCCCATTTCCAAAAGGAAGTAGTAAGTCTGCTCAAGAGGGAAAAGGTTCAGCACCATCGATCTTTACCCTATCGCCCTCAAACTAATGGAGCAATCGAGGTAGTAAACAAAACCATTAAGACAATTCTGTAGAAGATGATTACCAATCATAGAAGCTAGTATGAGCGCCTCCCATTTGCATTATGGGGATATAGAACCTCCATTCGCACACTAATAGGGGCAACTCCGTATTCCCTAGTATACAGGATGGAAGTGGTGCTTCCAGTTGAAGTGCAAATCTGCTCTGCGAGGATTATGCAGGAAAACCAACTAAGTGAAGCAAAGTGGATCAAAGGATATCATGACCAGTTGAATGCCATTGATGAAAAAAGGATGGATACGCTCTATCGAATCCAAGGGTATCAGCAAAGACTTGCTCGACATTTCAATAAAAGGGTAACTGACAGGGAATTAGAAGAGGGCAACTTAGTGCTGAAGGAAATCAAAGCTCCTGTGCATGATGCAAGAGGGAAGTTTAGACCAAATTGGGCCGGTCCATATGTGCTCAAAAAGATATTGTCTGGCGGGGGTGTCATACTCATGGATTTGGATGGGAATGAATTTTTGAATCCTTATAATCTTGATTAATTAAAAAGATATTTTGTGTAATTTCCATTGTATGAGCAGAACTATGATGACCTAATTCTCCTAAAAGAAAATTTTGATGTAAAAAAATATATATATAGTGCAAAGGGAGATATGTAGGCAACCCATTTTGGGTACGGTCCAATGCATAATAAAATTATCATTTTATGCCCGGATTAATTGAATTGTGCTCGCTAAGTTGAAAACCTGAATAAGGCGGCTTAGGCAAAAATTAGAGCAACTCGGCGAGTTGAAAACCCATAAAGGTAGCTCGAGCAAAAATTAGAGAAATATATATAAAAAAAAGCCTTATTTTAAATTGGATTTCATCAGTCATAGTTTAGTCTTTTTGTGTCCAGTTTCATTAAATTTTGTCCTGTCTCGTCTATCAAAGTCGAAGTAATAAAATTCCATCCTATTTCATTCAAAAGAGTTCATATTTTCAAAAATAAAAGAAAAGTCTAAAATATGATCTAAAAGGTGGAGTACAGAGTCTAAGCCTGTCTTCTCTTATGATGCATATCCTCCGAGTCATCGGAATCGCCATTTTTAGTCACAAGCATATATGGTTCAACCTTTACCTCCAGCTCATCCTTGGTCACCTCAGTGTCTTCTGGTCATATCGTTGTGTTTGCCTCAGTATCCCCAGTCTCTGTGTCTGCTTCCAACTCTGTAATCAAGGCTACTCGCCTGATCTTCTCAATAGGCCAAACCTCCTTGATGAACCAGGAATCATAATCCTCCAGTTTGCCCAATAGGTCAGCAGGGAGTACAAGGTGCATTGACTGCCTCCAACCATTCATTATGGCCTGGGAAACAGGACCGGTAATCAAAGATGTAGGGTAGACAACTCCGTCTAATGGGATGCCCTGTGACTAACCTATCTGCCTCAAGACTTTAGTGCCCTGATAAAATGAGGTCATGGAAATACTCAGCAGGTAAACCATTTTGTACCCATAGCTCATTATGATAAACGAGTCAATCCTATACCAAGAGCAGTACCAAAGTAGGTCCCCAGAATCCAACTCTAAAACCCAGGCAGTCCACTCTTTTTCTGAACCAAAACGGATCAAAGCCCTCCGCATACGGTATTGTGCAACTAAATAGGGCATCCTATTTGGAGGAGCCACCACTTGTAGGTGATCCTTAAGCCAAACCTGGAAAAGAAATAAAAGGGTTAATAAAAAAAGAGCTTGAAAAAAAAAGGAAGGAAGTACAAGATATTTCTACTTGCAAAATGACTGGGCTAACAGACTAAGGCCCTTCAACTCTGTAGTTTCCATCCAAGCTCTGCAGAGTCTCTGCTAAAATCAGACTGGCAATAGTGCAACCTCGCTCCAGCTGAGCAACCAACTCCACCACTCGAATGTCTCCCCAGCCAAGTGAGCTGAAGAATAGGCATCCAGCGGTCAAACACAGAACCAAGGCTATCATTCTGTGTTTCTGTCTCATCATATGTCCTGCATCTTCTGGGTATTGAAACTCGGCCATAAGTGTAGTTAGATTGACTTGGTCTCCCATGAGCATAGAGCTAGCAAGCTCTTGTCCCAATTCTAGGAGCCTCTTGAAAGAGTGAAAGTATCCAACCCGGTATTTGGGGACAGCTAGAGCAACATTCAGATTACTTCCAAGGATAGCGCTGAATTCCTCGAAAATATGGCACATTTCCTCCATGCCCGCTCTAAGTTGGAACACGTGGTCAACAGGATCCCAAAACCTAAGAAAAGCCTTTAGAAAATCCCAATCCACTTTTACACCCCTCAAAGTCAGAACAAAATTGACCCCATACTTACCCAGATTAATTTTTTCGACTTTGTCTAGGTTCTTAGTCCACAAAAACATATGGTGACTATAGTAGGGTTCCATGGAAAGTTTTGAGTGAAAATAAAGATACCATTTTTATAGAAAAACGTGCCAAAATAGGTTAGGGTGTGCAAACCAAGGCGGTGCCACCACCCAGGGTGGGCGACACTGCCATAGCCCTAGGGCGGCATCGCCCCTTCATGGTGGCATCTCCATCGAGCCCCCTAGAAGGTGCCATCTCTTGTAAAATATTAAATTTTTAGGATTCCGGGGGCATTTTAGGACATTTCCAAAATTCCTTGGCATTTCCTAAACATTTTAACACATTTGATTTCATTTTCGGTTTAAAAATTATATAACATTACACAACATTTTTTAGTTCGCATTCATAACATGGGTAGTCAGCTAAAACATCGTAAATTCATGCATACATAAGGCATACATCAAACATCATCCGTACATCATAGTTCATAAATAAGCAGAAACAAAACAGTGCAAGAAAAGAAAAAAAGATGCTCAGGTAAGCCATTAGTCTCTCTGACGGTGCCGATGGGGGTCCTCCGGTGGACAAGATGGGTCAGTCTAGAAATCAAGTCGAGTTAGCGTACCCGACAAAGCTAGCTCCATTCTACGTCCCACACGATAGTTGTGACGGACCCACTCTACATTAACCTGCAGAAAGAAAAGCCAAAAGCTTAAGGATCATTTCCAAAAGCAAGGCTAGGAGGTATCACAAGTTTAAGGATCATTCCCGAAAGCAAAGCCAAGAGAAAGAGCATGAACATACCTCAGGGTTATCAGGGAAGTCTGGTGCAAGAGGATGGACCACATCTGGAAGATGATATGTTTGCATCTCGCCATGAGTATTGGTATAAAAGATATCTTCAGAGAACCAGTAGTTAGGGCCCAAGGCGACCCGACTAGGATCATTTCGCGTCCCAAGGGTAATGCTGGGGTCAGCTGAAGAAGGGTCTTTCGATGCACCTATGCTTTGAGCCTGACTTTGCCAAATAGTAGAAGGTCTAGCAGTGCCAGATGGGTGTCCCAAATGTCGACATAGATCACCAATAGGTCCCATCAGACGGATACGGCAGAATATCACATAGTTATCATGATGAGTCATATACAAATGTATGGGAAGACCAGTATAAGTCTCATCAAGAGCATGAATGTCCAAATTCCACCTCATATCAACTGGTGGATATGTCGGAACTACCCACCTACCAATAGTACGAACTCAGACTCTCTCTCCTAGGTAGTACAACTTGTTATGTGGAGAGCGAAGCAACAGTTGAGAACAAGCTAGTATGGCACTTGGATCAAGTTCTACTGGCATCAGTTGCATCCTATTGGTGTAAGGTTTCTTCACGACCTGCAAGAGGGTTGTGGTGAGTAAAAACCAGGAAATGTGAATAAGATAAAGTCAGAAGATACCTGAAAAATGTCGAGGCTACCAAAAACTGCTCGGATAGTCTTGAACTCACGCATACTAGAGCCGGTCCAATATTCCCTGTTCCACTGGATACCGGCCGGGAAGACATCTAGCCTAGGGTTGCTAAGAGTGGGAGCTAGCATCGAAAAATACTCATAAGCCCAGACCTGTTTCAAGCATTTAAGACAGAGAGTCAAAGAAACTAGGCAGAAGTTTAGAAGAGGTGCAGAGAGTACCTCCTAGTTCAAAATTCACAAAAGGTGCAGAGGGTGCCTTCCAATTTAAAAAAGGATGCAGAGAGCATACCTCCCAAATGAAATGAGTCCCTTCATAAGAACTGAAAGCTCCCCGAGATAGATCGCACATTTTCTGGTATATGGTGCTTAGGATAACGCCAACCCAGTCATATTCACCTAGCTGAGTCATGTCTATCAAACTCGACAAAATGTTCAAGTTAACAGCATCATGACGGGTGTGGCCAAATGTGCATCCCGCCCAAATCAACATCATCAGTCTAGCTATAGTAGCAGTATCAAATATCATATCAGTATATGGCTCCATCTCCCTCAGCTAAGCCTGAAGCCAAGTGTGAGGTACTTATATATTATCCTAGGATAGGTCCTGACCTATAAGATGGATCATATCTTCAGGAGTGAAGGTGACCCTCCAGTCAGAGCAGAGATTTAGATGACTGATCCCGAAGCGCAAGCCAGTTAGCATAGACAGATCAAGTGGGGTAATTGTCAGCTCCCCGCATGAAAAATGAAAAGTGTTGGTAGTGTCCCACCACCGCTCAGCCAGAGCCTTGATTAAGGCTACACTGCTCTCAGGGTTCGTTTTGACCCTAAAAAAAGATACAAAACCAGTGGGCTTTAACAGGGACTTTACTGGGGTTTCGATTGATAGAGCATCCGCCAGATAAGCTAAGTTTGATTTAGCGCCCCTATTTCCTAAGTACAGTGTTCTTTCGAGGAAAAGAAATTCACTCAACAAAAAATATATAATAACAAAAAAAAAAGAATCTAAAGAGAGGGAAAGTTGAAAAATACCTCTATTCTGCCGTCCCAAGAGACATGTTGTTCTGGCTCCTAAAGTAGATTCTTCGGGTCAGGATTATCCCATGGGGCCTCATAGCTATGGTGCCCCCTATTGCTAATAGCATTTCCCGAATGTGAAGCCATGAAGAGAGAATGAAGATTTCTAGAGAGAAAAGCTAGATAGAGAGAGAAATGTGAAAGTGAGAGTGAAGGGAATGAGAGAACCTCACCCCTATTTATAGATTTTGAGAATTTTAAAAATGACCATCATGTCTCCAACCTTAGGCAAAAATAAGGAAACTTGCATTTTCGAAGTGGTTCAGGTCAGAATCAAGTGCCGACAGTTCTACTGTGTTCGTATGATTTTTCTCTGTCCATTGAGCTATCATTTGCCCAAATCAGACCTAGGATGCTTCTGTAATTCAGAAAATGATAGAAATAAGAAAATATCAGAAAAATAAAAAGTTGTCCGAAGCATGACAGATTACACTCATATACCTCCAGACCCTGCAAGATGCAATCAGAATGCATTTGTTTGTTCCAAACAGATAGAAATAGTCCAGTTTACCTACATCACGTCTGTCATCCGAAATGGATAGCCGTGATGGGGACAGCTGTGAACACTCATTTTTTATACTTGTCGGACTTGTGCCAAGGCGAACAATACAAACTGGAACCAAACCTGCACACGGATAGACTCAGAAACGTGTCAGAGCGAAGTCAAGCCGGAGCTGCCACCCCCTAGGGTTGGCATTACCGCCACCCTTCTTAGGCGGCACCCCCCCCCCCCCCCCCCACCCCCACCACCACCACCACCACCATTGGGCGGCCCTTCCTTCTCTTTGGGGCGGCAGCATGGCTCCTTGCCAACGCTGCCGCCCCCCTCTCAACCTATGCCACCAAAGGCCCTGGAGGCGACGCCACCCCCCTTCGGTAGTACTGGCTTCCCTTGCCCGCGACAGCTCTGTTCCAAACCAGTTTTTTTCCAAATCCCACATTGAAAAATGATGGGATTTGACTCTCCAAGCCTTTACTATAAATATATGATCCCCTTAACCTAGTTTTGGGCTCTCGAAATCTCTTGAAGTTGAATTTTCCTTCTTAGATTTCTTCTTTTCTCCCTCATGTACCTATTTTTTTTTTTATTTCTTTAACTCTCTTTGAGTTTAAAGAATAACTCTTTAGGGCTTGTGGAGCCCATTTTTTTTAGTTCTCTTTGAGCTAAAGAAGGACCAAACCTGAGGAGTGTGGAGCCTCAAAATTGTTTTCAATATAAAATCACTCTATTGGTTTGCTTGTTTTCTTTTTGAATTGTCAGATAAAAGACAATCTGACCATCTTCCCATGGTTCAATCAATCTAAGGTGGAACTCCAATTCGAAAGAACAATCTATCCACCGCCTCCCCAAAGAGCAAGGGAGAAAGTATCGTTTCTTAACTTTTCCTATTTTGATAGAGCATCAAAGTAAACAACTCGTTGTTAACCTGTCTTTAGTTTGATAGAGAATCAAAATGAAGAATCAAAACATGATAAATTAGGCATAAAATCAACCCTCCTTCATAAGAAGGAAGAACTAAGTGGGTTTTGATTTCCATTCGACGGGATATGCAGGCAAGCTATGTAAGAGCTTCAAATCCAAAAAAGATCAAAACCATCTCTTTTATATTTTTTCTTTAATTAATTGCTTTATTTTTTGCTCTGTTGAATGTATTCTTTGAGTAATGTGTGATCAACCTAGAACCCATAAAGGCTAGAGTTGATATCCCCTATTTTGAGATTTTTGAATTGTACTAATTTAATTTATCGCTCTCTTAACTGCTTTACTACTTTATTTTATCACTTTCGTCCATTCTTTTACTTGCTCATGCATCTTTATATCTCATCCTTTAAACTGCTCATAAAATGTTATAAATCAAGGTTAAAATTAAAAGCTAAGTTCAACCGAAAACCTAGTCTCCGAATCCTCTTTGGTTTCAAAGATTAGTGAACTTTTTTCCTTTGGTATAAAATGGGTTTTTTCCTTAAAATTTTCCAACAAAAATAACGTAAGGTGGCCACTTCAAAACATCAAAATTATTTTCAAAAGGCGCTAAGGTCGTCTCCTCCGTGAGAAATCACCAAATGAGCATTCCGATCCCATTTAAAGCGGACCCGGACGAGGTGCTCAGGCGAGGCCTCACAACCATTAAAGATTGTTCTCTTTCTAATGACTCAGTTGCAACTGAGAAACTACAAAATTCTCTTTTCAGAGCATCTACGATGATAGCTAGAACCTCATATACAAGAACTGCTTTTCTAATTTCATCATTAATAGAGGTTTGAACTACTAGCTGATCCCAAAATTTTTGAGTATTGCCAACCATGGTGGCTTTACAAAGTTCATAAGTGGCCTCAATTGAGTAGCTACCTGCTCTAGTTGTAAACCTGATCATGATAATCCACTCATCTATTCTCTCAGACGCATGCTTTTTACAACCTAAATTTAAAAAAGTTGTCAGGGTGATAACTGGCCTTAATGGATTATCCCTAGGTTGAAATTCTGATTTTGTCCTATGTGGATAATTAGGCTTATATTATGCCCTATTTGTAGCAAGAAGCTCATTAAATGTTCTATCATCTAAGTGTAAAGGAGTTTCTTCTATCAGATCTAGAGATTTTCTAAGGTCTTTAGCTGTTTTGCTACTCTTTTGGTTAACAACTCTTATGTCAGGGTCAACAATATAATGAACTATTTTGTTTTTCCTTAATTGCAAAATTTCTTTTTTAGAAAGAGGCTTTGAGAATCCAATAGGTTTTTTCAAAGCTCTTTCTCGCTCAATTGCATTGAGCTTTTTAATCACTAATTTTCCCACTTATTTTGCTAAGGCATTTTTTTATTCTGGTGAATCGCCTAAGTTTCTTTTTGCATGCAATTGCTCAAGGAGAAGGCTCACTTCATTATGAATATTTTGAAATGAAGTCAATTCTGAAGGATTTGAGATAACATTTTCTTCTCTATCTTCTTTCCCCATATTTATCTAGAATTACTAGTACTATGTGTATTTTCAACTCTTTCTTGTCTTTCTAGAATTGTTATCCAACTATCTAGACCTGGGCAATTTTTCCAAAGAGTAAGGAAAAAGTTAATTTTTCTGAAGTGCAATTTTTTTCAAATTAAATAATCATTTTTAAGATTATCACTCTTCTAAAAGTCATTAAAGGAGTATCTTGATCTACAATGACTAATCGAGTAAATACAGGATACTGCCTTTTTAGAAATTCTATTATATCAGATACATCACAATATTCATGGGCTGTATTATTTTTTAAGAAAACATTTTTATAAATTGAATCAATTATAATTATCTCATCCCTATACTTAATTCTTCCACAAACCTAAGTATATTCCCACTGTATTAAGGGGTGTTTCCTTCTTTCTGTAATCGAAAAATATTTTATTCGTTTATACACTTTTCTAGAAACTAATGAATTCCCTCCGAAAATTTCATCCATAAACTAACAAATAAATAATTTTTTAGACCTAAATGAAAAAGATTTTAAAAATCAGGGATCAAAATATTATTAAATGTTAGTTGATTTTACTATTACAAATTAAAATTAAAAAATCATAAAGTGATTAAATTTAAGTTGAAAGACTATAAGTGAAACAAACCCAAACTAACCTTAATTCATTCATTATTTTATTTCTTTAAATTTTTATATTTACATTTAAACAAGTTACTTAACACCTTAAAAACACGAACTTCAATCATAAATTTTTACTATTTTATGAGGGTGTTTGTTTGCACAATGAAAGAAGCCAAATCATTGTTTTTTCATTTAAAAAATACGGGTCGTGATTTTTAGAAACATAGCGGTATTTGTTTAAGAGTTCTGATTGGCGATTTTTGAGACTCAAAACGTGAAAATTTGATTTTTACTTTTCCTAACTTTTGAAAACATTTTTGATAATTATGATATCTGAAATTATTTCAGACGAAAATACTCACCGCTTCTTCTTCTTTCTTTGCTTCTTCGTCTTCCTTTACTTTTTTTTAGTTTTATGGATTCTCAAATTAGTCTGATTTATTTTTATTTTATGAATTCATTAAACATAATTATTTTTTCGCTAAAATTTATTCAAGCTGTGTTAGATTGTTTGGTAATTTATATTTTATGATTTCTTTTTTTCTTTATTTTCTTGGTATTTTTCTTTTTTTTCATTTTCTGGTATTTCTTTTCCTTTTCCTTTTCGTTTGTTTATTTGTATTTTCTAAAATTTTTGATTCTGGTTTGATGGGTTCTTAAATTCAAGTCTGATTTATTTTTATTTTCTCATTAGCTAAACACAACTGTATTTTTTATAAACAGTTATATTTCTTTATGCTATTAAAATAAATTTCAAATATAAATCAATTTCTTCTTATATAGGTTTAGGAGTTTTAATTAAAGTGATTATGGATAATAATTTAGAGAAGAAAAATAATTTTTATTTTATTAGTTTGATGTCTTTTTAATATTTTAATATTTTAATCATTTTTATCTAAATAATAAAAAAATAAAATTATTTATCCCAATATTAAAAATCTAATTAAATTCAAATACTCAAATATTTTTCTAATTTATTTTAAATCCGATTCAAAATAAAATTCTAAATTTGTCGATCCCTCATTTTTTTAATCGGCGCCTAACACCCCTATATTTTTTAACAAGCTAAACAAATGAAACCCTAAAACCCTTAACTAAGCCACTGCTCTTACAGTCTCTTTCGTTTACTTCTCCTCCCCTTTACCTATATTTGTTAGATCTCACCATTACCGAAACTGATTAAGACTAGTAAAACTTGATTCTAAAGTCTCAAATTTATTGTTCTTCAGGATTTCAGGTTTTTTTTTTTTCCTTTTTTTGAATGAGAAATTGTTAGGTTTAGCTGAAAAATAGCTTGAAAGTTTTAATTTTAGTTGCTGTTTGCTTCATTTCATATGTTCCGTTTTTGTATGATTTTTGGAGTTCTCTGATTGTTGTTGCTTCAAGAAAAACAAAGTAATTGTTTTAATTTTGTTATTTCATGGAACCATTGTTGTTGCACTAAACATGTAATTTTGATTGGCTTGCAATTTGCAATTAGCTGTTCTGGACTGGACAAAGCCATTGGCTGCTATGATGCTGTTGTATCTATTTGAATCTAGCAGCTTGTGAAAGTATGCATTTAGTTTTTTTTTTTTGCTCACATTTGATTCATGGTGTTTTAATTGTCTTCTTCTATGGCTGTATAATTGGTTGTTGGATTGTTTTGTTGATTGAAAAATTGAGTATATGAAACTAGGTTTGAAATTGATTTCTCTGATTCTCAAATTGGACAGACTTGAATTGAATTGTACTGACAATATTGAATTCCTGAACTGTGACAAGACAAGACGGAGATTTTTAATAAATGGTATGGTTCTAGATCTTTGAATGGTACCGTTCTGGATCTCTGAATTTAGAAATCCCCAATATTTGGGATGGTTCCGTTGAATTACCAATATCTGGACTGAACTGAGCCATACTCACTTTAAATAGTTATATTTTTTAATGACTATAATGTTGTGATATGGTTTGCACCAAAATTCCCTAATTAGGTAGTTTAAATGAATTTTTGTATCAGGCTACGCCATTGATGGTGGGGAATGCAGAGGCTGCTGCCTCTCATGCTGTCAAATATGGCAGTCAGGCTTGGCAGGCATTCAAGACAAGATCCCCAGAAGCCGGGAAGGAAGCAGCTCTTGAGATCAGGTATTTGGTGATCACTATGATGTATATTTGATGGCATTGTGCATTGGGATAGCGTACTATGAATTGAAATTATTTTTAATTGTAATTTGAGTGCTTATGACAGATTCTGCTTTATAAAACTTAAACAATTGTGTATGGTGATTTTAGAATAAGGTGAATGCATTGGTGATGATAATACTTTCAAGGGTTCCAAAGTCAAGAGCCCATAATTTTATCTGTCAGAAATTATCAAAGTTAGCAAATAAGCTGTCACAATGGGGTATATGTAGGATGAAAGAACACTGCAACAACCATCTTGTTCTGGCAAATGAGAAAATATGCAATATTCTTTGTCAAGTTTTGCTCTTGAGTTCAGTCTTTTGGTTTTGGTGCTCTGTATGTGTGTTCCTTCCTATTCTTTTTTAATATATATATATATATAGTAACATTGTATTGTATAACATTTCCCCAGAGTAGGAAGGCAAACTACATTTTGGTGACAGTCAAATTAGTCTTCGTTAACATGCTTAGTTCACTAGAAAGTGAACTGAGTTTATGTTTCCATCATCACATTTGATGGTTTCCTGGGTCCCATGAAGCTCATATAGAGTTTAGAAGATCCTCTTAGAGTTTGGCCTGTCATCATCACTTAGGTCTACCATTGTGACTCATGAGAATGAAGGACAACCATCAACTTTCTCATTGCTTTTAGATTAGCATTGGATAGATCTACCATTGTGACTGCTAGTATTCTAGCATGGTTCTCAAACAAGCAACCCTGTCAGAAAAGGGTTTTGGTATTCTTCTCTTGAATTTATTTCAATTGCAGCCATAAACTTCAGTAGAATTTTGTCTCGTTTCATGCTAATCTATGGTGCTATTTGATAACATTATTCAACAACTAAAATTTAAATTTTCTGCATTTTTTAATTCTAAATTGTTTGATTATGTACCACTTGAAAGTCTTAATTAAGCTGACATAGTAAGTATTCATTTAAAATGATAAATCAAAATTTTTAACTTAAAATTTGCACTGATTACATTAAGTTATTGAGTTTTTGAACTATATTGCAATTTAGAAGTTTCTTCGCTTATAAATTCAGCTCTTAAATTTTTAATAATTAATTTTTAGTTTTATCAAACACCACCAAGGATTTCCAAATTATTTTAGGTTTGTTATTCATGATGCTGAGAGTACCATTGTAGATATTGTCTTAGTCTAATTTAATATACTTTTCATTGGATGGTAGCAGCATCCCTGTTATAGTCATGAATTTGTTGAAATTAACATCTGAGCAATTCTTCTTCTAGTTAGAGCTTCCCTCTCGTATCATTAAACCATCATCAACCACAAGAACCACATTTATAATATGGGTGTTCGGCAACCCAATTACCAAAATGGGTTTTGTTACAATGAATTTTAAATAATGGGATTTGAAATAAGTTATTCATGTAGCTTAAAAAATCACGTTTGAAGGCAAAATTCTGTTAAAAATGGGTTTTGACATTAATTGCAAACACCCAATGAGCTTAAAACCCCCCCCAAGACACCCATAATATCTGATTCTGAAACATATTCTAAATCAAAACAGTTTTCATAGTTGTTATCAGCATTGTTAAGCTTTACCATGCATTTTGTTGATTTAAACAAGTATATACTTTTACCAAGGAAAACCTGAAGTCAGTTGCCATTTTAGCTGATGACAGAATAGTCCAAATCACTGCCTTATATCATAAATTCAGTCATTCTATTCTTGTCTCAATTTTCACGTAAGAGTAGTAAAATCAAATCTCATTGCTTGGAAATCCAAAGACAATAGATGGTCAAAAGTCACATATACCCTTCATTCTTTTATAAGAGTCTAATATTTTGAATGTTCAGAAGAGAAAGAAACCAAAAAAAAATATATATATATATTTATTACAATAATATATGAGGCACTTTACAAGTGTTAAATATAATCATCAATCACCAGTCTACACATCCTAAAATTCCTAAACCCTCATAACCAGTAGTCAGCATGCCCATTCCAATTCCCATCAAATTCCCATAAACAAGCATGTTTTGTAATATTTGTTTATGTCGTACAGAAAATCTCTGGTTTGATGATGCATTTTCCTTAAAAAAAAAAAAAAAAAAATCTATAAATATGGGTTCCTCACAAACTGAATTCCAATGCTAATCAATTAAGGCATTACACCCTTTTTTCCAACCATGAAAGATAAAGCAACTTGTATATTCATCACATCTTTCAATGATGGATCCTCAAAAACTTCACAACCAATCAAAGCAATCAAATGAAACACAAAGTTCATCTTTACCATTGCTGTTAGATTAGCATTCCTAATCTCTAGCATGCATGCTTGCTTACCTGCTTGATTAATTGGTGGTGTCTGCAAGTAGTTGTGGCTTACCTATAACTAAATTTAGTTGACCTAAACTCAAGTTCCTTTATGACTACACTCCTATTTTAATGGGGAGTGCTAATTCTATGGTGCTTGCAAATTAAATGCATTGTAATGTAATTTGCTCTATATTGCCAAGTCAATTTTACATGTATATACAAAATTCATGACAGTGGAAGATCCAGGAAATACTAATATGTGCTACTTAAATAGATGCATTTTTCCGTTCACCATTATATGTATGCATGTCCAAAAATTTTAAGTTGCCCTCGTTGATCCTAGCCAATTTATATGCTTATTTACTCATTATTATTTTTTCACAGGAAAAGTACTCCAAAAGTTAAGGAAGCAAATACGGCCCCTAGACAATTGACTTCAGGTGTAGGAGGAAAAACTGGTGGTAGGAATTCTGCAGGGCGGACTACAATTTTTCATCGAGGAGGTGGAGCAAAGCGGTTGTATCGAAGAATTGATCTAAAAAGAAGCACATCAGCTATGGGTGTTATAGAGAGAATAGAGTATGATCCTAATCGTTCCTCTCGGATTGCTCTAGTACGATGGGTTGAAGGTGCACATCTACGCTTTCAGAATAAATTTAAGGCAGTAGAAGAGTTTGTTCCACCACAGAAGGTCCTTGAACCCATCTCCACCACTGTGCGTGGCCTGTTTCCACTCTCTTCCCTATCTAGGGAAGGGGATCAAAGAAAGGTAGCTTTCTCCCCTCCTGGACTGAGGGCAGTTTATTCAGTGGTTCCTGGATTGAACAGTCTATCTATTAATAAGGCTGTGGAAAGCAAAAAAACTTGTGCAAGGGATGTCTTCTTGTCTGCCTTTTCCACTCAAAGGGGCAAAACAAAGACTGCATCCTCTCCCCTCAATGGTTCTCTTAATTTTCCAAGGATAGCAGTGGCTGGAGCAAAGCCTACCTTTTTTGCTCCACAAATGAGAGAGAAAGATGGAGGAAAAAATACACATTCTCTTAGCGAGGTACAAAAGTGGAACAACCACAGCAGTATCTGGGCACATAAGATGAAACGTAAAGCAGCAGTTTCTTGGCAAAGTCTTGAGTGGCAAGACACTCTGGGGTTTGCTGGATTTGCAGAAAGTAATGAATCAAAAAATGGAACTGATGATGTTAGCTCGGTAGTTGATGCATCTTAAACCATCCAGTTAAAGGCATGAGTCACTATTTCAAACGATAAAAAAAAAGGTGGTTGCTCTCCATTGCCAGGCTTTGATACTTTCCAGAACAGTCAAGGAGTTGATTTTGGGTTTATGTGCTTCAAAAAAGTATCTGAAGTACAATAATAACACTGAAGCAACTTTGTTTAGTTGATTTTCTTGTACCTGATTAGAAAATCTCATGAGTTTATGTTTTATTATTTTGGTTCTTTTTTACCTGTAGGGTTTTGAATGTTTAAGCTGCATCTAGATTTTTTACGGTGACGATTTTACTCTTTTGGAGCTTGAAAGGCACTTAAAGGCAATACCCAAAAGTGAAATTCACTGGGATTCTTTGTGGGAATTTCGATAATTTTTCATGTCTGGAAGGAAAGTCGAGAATTGGAGCAAAGAGCTTGGAAGCCTTGAGGCATGAACAGGACAGGAGGCAAGGCGATGGCATAAGAGAAGGGTGTGTTTTGGTTACTGAGGATGCTATATTTCCTACAAATAGAAGGCCCACGCTGGACTAGAGGTGTTCAGGGCTAGGACCCGATGATCTGGGATTGGGCTTGGATATACACTTTGGTCCTCAGAGCACCATAGTCATGCCATAATTTTGTTGAATGCACTTGTAACACCTGAAAATAATATATCCTTTCATGTTACGCATGAAAATAATGCATTTTCTCTTTATCACTTGGGATGATTAACCATCATTTCAAGAGAAATCCACTTGATTGTGAATATAAAGGTGTACTATACTTTTATGCACTATTTCATTAAATAATTTTTTCAATGATGCCTATCTATAGGCTAGAGGCTGGTTTAAGAATTTATTTTACAAAAGGTTTCACTCTACCCGATTTAATAAAATGTTAATATTTTTAAAGTGTTTTATTATCTTAAAGTAGATGGTAAGAAAATTCAAAACCTGCTTAGGTAAAGACAAGAATAAAATCTTCATCTAATTGTGTTAAACATCAAAGTCTCTTCTTTTGATATCATTTAACGAACAAGCGATTTATAAGTGAGAAAAATTTTTCTTTTATAATCTGACAAAAAAAAAAAAAATAAAAAAAAAAAATAAAATATTGATAAATAAAATGACAAGTAAACTCACTAATTGATTAAATTTTTTGTTTGAAAAAAGAAAAGAGTGAAATTTTTAGTTTGAGTTTTAATTTGAGTTAAATTAAAAAAAAAAAAAAAATCAAACTTCATTATATCAATAAATAGTTTAATCAATATTTTTAATATAGTGTTTCTAATAGTAACAACTAAAAAAAATCAAATAAACTCTTTCAAGTTCAATTTAACATTATAATAATGAAGATGTAAAATAACTTAGGCTTATTAAGTTCTTAATTCGATTTGATTTTGTTAATGTATTAATATGTAAAAAATGATTTCAGACTTGCATATAAACTCAATATAGAAAAACTTAATTCTCATATGAGTTTGTCAGTTAACCTAAGTGGATTGACACTCATCAGCTAGTCTTAATAATAAATTAGTCGTGAGAATCGCGCCATATACGGAACTAGATATGATGTTTTGAGGGGTAAAATATTACACTAAGAAAAAAATTAAGTTTATTAAAAAATATGCATAATTTTTTTTTTTTTAATTTTAAGGTGTTATATATATATATATTTCAAAATTTTTGGAGGTTAATTTATATATTTTTTAAAAAATATATAAAAAATATGAGATTTTTTTTTTTAAAACTTGGGCCCCTGACTTATGCTTAACATGTTGATTTTATTTTTTAAAAAATATTTAATAACAGTAAATTCTTTTTTATGTGAAAATTAAATTTGAATAGACTAAGTAAATTTTTTTTTTATAAATTCATGAAATTTTATTTTTACTGAGATGATTCAGATCCATTTAGGTTATCCATCTCTCTGTATCTAGATACAATTCTAGTCTCTCCTTTCACAAGATGGAAGTGAGAAGCGAAGACATGATTTTCACTCAATATCTCTTACTCCAAACATGACTTAAACATCATAAGCTTAACTTTTAATGCTCTTTCTCTTTTTCTTCTCTTGTTAGCTAATTAACCAAAGACAAAGCCACCCATATCCAGTCAGTCAATTTTAACACCTCCAGCACAATCATGATGATGGGTGGACTTCGAGTTTGGGATGCACTAGAATCACATCCCATCATTAGGCCCTTTTTGAGTGTTGAAATAAGGAAGAAAAGGGAAGAAAAGGAAAATGAAATGAGACAAGGAAGGGAAGGAAGGAAAGGAAAGAAAGGAAAAATCATTAGGTTCTCTTTGAGTGTTGGAATAAGAAAGAAAAAGAAAGGAAAGAAAATAAGGTGCGATAAAAATTATACATTATTTGAGAATTTAATTAATTTGGACAAAAATGAATATCAAGGGATTAATTATTTCTTTAAATCTATATTTTTTCTTCAAAATTGAAGAAATAAAAAATATCCCTTATTTATTACTAAAGTATTATTATTTTAATCTAATAGTCTTTCTTATCTAATAAATTTCCAAATATGAGATATTTATTATTTTTTTCTTATTTTTTTTCCTATTTCATGAATTAAAGATATTTTTTTTCCTTCTCATGCAAAGAATACTCTTAAACAAGGTAAATTCTAATTTTCAAATTATAGTAAAATGGATGGGTATTAAATTGAAGTAAACTGAAATTATAAATATTTATAATTCAAAAATTATAAATATCAAGTATGAAGAAATGCAATTACCCCATAATATTCATTTTATAAATCTTCAAATATCTTTTTAATACTATTATCTCTGTTATAATTCTAATAATTAAATTAACTCAAATGTAAATTAGGTGGAAAAAAGGATTCAATTAACTCTGTTATAAATATCAAGTCTGAAGAAAAGTAATTACCCCATAATATCCATTTTATAAATCTTCAAATATCTTTTTAATACTATTATCTCTGTTATAATTCTAATAATTAAATTAACTCAAATGTAAATTAGGTGAAAAAAAAGATAGATAAATATGCATATAAAAAAGTAAATAATCTCAGGAATTAGGAAACTTAATGTCACGTTCCAAAATTTGAAATATATCTGTTCTAAGATGTGGAAATAATTTATACTATCAGTACTTGTAGAATCTTGCTATCACCTTTTTTTATCTATCATATTCACAATAATATTGTACCATTCTATTATCATAAGATAATATTTAGACAACATACCACATAATCATAATTAATTCTATTATACATATCCATTATTCTTGTTAGTTATTAATTTATATAAATATGTCATAGATAAGATTATACAACCAAATTAGTATTATCATGGAGCATTTTACGAGTACAAAATAGGGAATATACATATAAGATTTTACATGGCAAAAGTTAGGTTCAAATAGCTGAAGGATGAAACATTTGGAACCATTGCTAAGCTATTTTGAACTTCAAAAATATTAAACCACTAAAGAGTAAGTATAAAATACTTATTGAGTCATAAATATGTCATTATACACATAAAATGTAAAGTATCAAATAGGTTAGCCTACCAAATGATCAAGATAAATATCAAATAAAAGATAACAATTCCAATATGTCAATGATGGAGATGAAAAATAAAAATACCAATCAAGGTAATTAATGAAACAATTATAGGATAACAAGAATCAATAATAGACTCATAATAGCAAAGTATAATAGAATGAATGGCTTATAAACACATCAATAAAATGCTACAATGCGGTAGCATATCCAATATAGTACTAATAATATAAGGTTGATCAGACCTTATGACTAGAATAATAATTTCTTCTTAGAAAGGGTGCCAATATAATGATCATTATGCACATTGCCTATAGTACTCACCTACTACCCTATCAGAAGGTAGTTCTGTTATATAAGCACATAATTGAAACAATAGGATTCAAATACAGTAGTAAATAAACAGTGAAAGTAATAGGGACCAAGTAAATGTTTAAGGCTCATCAAATTTCCAATGAAGAATAATGTAACAATGAATCAATAAACAAGTAAATACAACAATGAAATTGTGGTCCAATGTCATTAGGCCAAGGTAGGGTTTAAGTACCATAGATGCCATTGCGGCAAGTTTTCGCTGGCTAAATTGGCATACACTTGGTGGACTAACATATGTTCATTGGGATATTTCGTCGAATACTTGGTGTGTAACAATTTAATAATCAAATGGTAGGGTTTTTAAGTATTATCATCCAAGCCAAATTAACAAACAACAAGTACTCAATTCCAAAAAGAAAATAGGCATTTGAAACCAATCAAAAACTCAAAGGAATGGAGCTAAAATTGGTTTGATTATCAAGAAAAAATCAAGGGAAATATAATGGGATCCAATCTCTCTTTGTAATGCAAGATATTATTTGGTAGTTAATAAGTTAGATTAGGTTGGAAAAGTATGTAGGTTTGGTAGAATTACAATTTGGAATTTATTAGATATTGAAATTTAGAAGAAAAGATGGAAAGAAATGGACTGAAATTTTCCTCCAAATGGATCGGCCACAGGTGAAGATAAGATGAAGAATTTGTATTCTATTTGATTTTAAAAAAAATCTCAAAGTTTTAAAATTTACACATTTGATTCCTCAAATTTTTGATATTTCAAAATCGACCCCAAATCTTTTAATTATTTACACTTTTACTCTACTTTAGTTTCCAATACTAGATATCTATGTATTTCCACATTTCATTTAATTAAGGTTTTAATGTTTAATTTGTTTGATTTTATTTTTACTAAATTATTAAAGGTCCTATATCAAATTTGTCTAGACTTATTTTCATTTTAAGCATTATTTGAATTAAATAAAAAAATTAACTTTCTACATATATATTGTCTTAGCTGTATGTATATGAAAACTTTAGAATTGTAATAACTCAAATTGAACCATAAGACGATTAATGATAGTTTTAAGAAAATGATCAACGAAAATCAAATTATTATAAATTTTAGAAAGTGCATTATTTAGAATCGATTATAGATAACTTGAGTTAGGTGACTTAGCATCATGAGAAAAATAATTAGAGGATTAGAAGGAGTTAGAAAGAGAGCTGATTAATTAAACTAATTAAAAGACTTTAAAAAAAAAAATTTAAAACTTAATGTTTGAACATCCTTTGATGTTCGATTTTTTAATAAATTTCAAAATAATATTTTGTCTGATTTTTTTTTCATAGATCTAAAATCTGATGAATAATGAATAAGAAAAAAATATAATTGAGTGAAATTAAGTAAATATAAATGCTTAAAAAAGAAGTGGAAAAGATAGAAGGAAGAAGAATTAAAGAGTGACGACTTTGTAAATAATTGAACGATGAGTCAAAATTAATTTGACCAATGACCAATATATATATATATATATATATATATATATATATATATATATAATTGTCATTTCATACTAGGTGGCCGATCAAGTATTGGCTTCTCCACCATAATCAATTTGTCAACTTTCTTCAAAATGAACTTATACACAAAACAAGTTTTCATTTCTTACTTTTCATTTTTTTTTCATGAACTTCTTTTTCCTAAAATTCTAATTGGTTAATAAATTGTATAAATAATTAGAGTAAGAGACTAGAGTCATCTTCTTCATCCTTTAACCTCTTATGACCAAACCTCCATGTGAGGGTTTCTCAAAAAAATTTACTCAACTCTTTCCTTAAATCATCTCTCCATCATCACCAACCTTCATACTTTAATCTCCAAAGCTTCCTTTCTTCAAGTTGTTAGTATTTTCATATCTTTCTTCACTTCAAATTTCATAAATTCCTTCTACATGCATATACATAATACATATACCTACAACTTTTATATTTTGAACTTCCCCAAATTCATTCATTTAGTTTATGAAATCTGAACTACAACTTTTTGACCTAAATTGTTTCTAGAATTCTTTAAAACTCTAATTCATCTTTAACTTCTTTCATATTCCTTTGATTACATAATTCAATTAAATCAATTCATTAATTATTCAAGCTATAACACTTATAGAATAAATTAAAGAACCAAGTTAAGAACCTTACCTTAGATGAAGCCTCTCTTCCTTTCTCTTCCAAGCATAGCAATTCCATAAAATTTTCCTTGATCATTTTTCTTATCTAACCTTTCCTTACTCAAACATTTGGTTTCTACTGAACAGAATTTGGAAAAATATTTTTGGAGGCTTTTCTATGGATGATTTAGCCATTAGATGTTCAATTGGCTATCCATCTCCTTCCTATTTATACTAAGCTAATGGAAAAGTTGAAAAATGGAGAAAATTATAGATTTGGGCATTTGTCAAATTTTCATTAAATTGGTGGGAAAAATCTTCAATAAAAATCATACTTTCCTTATCCCTTTGGCCAACTACTCCAAGGATTTTTCCTTGGAGAATTCTAGATTTTATGTATTAAAATGACATTTGGCTTGGTGGGTCCTACAACTTTGGGTAATTATACTTTTGCCCATAATTTTTTATATTTATAATTGCTACTACAATTCTTTTTAATTCTTTTCAATTGAGTCCTTAAATTCTTCCCATTAAAGTCCTATGAAACCTTACATTACGTTTGATACCTCAATTCAACTTAATAACTCAACCTCTATAGCTAAAGAATTTTTATACCGAACTTGTTTCGGTAAAACTCTAAAATTGTAAATTTACATCTTCTTGATTTCACTTCTCTTCCATATCCATTTTTGTCGCCTTTAATATCATATTTATTTAAATTTATTTTTAATTAATCTATAATCCATCTAATTTAAGTCATGTGAAAGAGAATTAGTCAAAAGAACTGTCGAAAATTAATTTAAAATAAAAAAACTATAAATTTTCCAATATAATATTTCCTCATCACTTCTTTTTTCTTCACTATGTATTTGCCTATTTGACTTTATATTAATCCTCAATTTATTTTTTCTTGATAGTTTAAAATCCCAACTTAGAGTATCCTAAATCAATTAGGGTAAATAACTTCTTAAAAGTATTATAAAAATCAATTATCGATAATGCTGCTTATTAATATTCTTATAGTTCTTCGAGTAAAATTTTCCTTGAAAAATATTTTTATACTTTCTAAAACCATTTTGATTCATTTACTCCTCAATTACCTTAATTTTCACTGCTATGATCCACTTGTATCCGTACAGTCTTCTTTACAGTCTTCTAGGGTGTTACAGCTACCCTTTACTAGTTCAGGAATTTTTCTCTTCTTTGAAGGGTAACACCACCTCGGATAGAAATTATGGCATAATGACCTTTAAAATTCTAGGACAATCCTATACTCTAGACTGAGTCAAACAAGTTGAGATTTTTGGGTTTTCGGATCATGGGTTGGATATTTTTTCTGATGATTTTGATGAGTCTGCCTTTTGGAGGGAAATAATCGAACTAAACACTGTTTTCAACCCTAAAACCTCCAAGGTAACAAGCATTAGAAGTCTCGTTCTCAAAATCTTACATCGCATTATAGCTTATACTATAAACACGAGAGGGATTAGTTATAGCGCCATGCTTAAATCCGACTTGTTATATCTTTCATGCATAGAGAAAGGACACAATCTGGCTTCTAATAGATGGCTTGCAGATCACTTTGATTTGCTATCAAAACAGAAGTCCGGCGACAATGTTATTGATCATTTGGTGACCAAAATTGCAATTGAGGTTACCTAGACCAATCCCAACCCTAGGTTATGCTTTGACCCCGAAACAACTACTTTTCAACCCTTGCACCATCTTCATGATGAGTATAAATACCTAGGCATCCAAACCTTAGCAAAGATGTCAATTATCGTAAAAAATCGGGATAGGGTTTATATACTTAGGGATGATGTTGCGATTTGTCAATAGGATCAAGAACTGGATCAAAATCCTCCTCCTCCTCTTTCTTCTTCTATTCTTGCACCTCCAGCAGCTTCAACTTCTTCATTGCCACCTCTGATGAAATTTTCTTAGCTTGCTTTGATCATCATGAGTCGCATTGATGCGCTTGAGTGCAATGTGCTTTAACGGATCTAAACCATCGATGATCGTGTCACCGAGCTTGCCACTGCACAATCCTTTATCAAAGGGGCAATTCATCAACTTAGACGACAGCAGTGTGAGTTAACTACAATACTTCATGAGACTGAAGTTTCTCCTTCTACCGCTTCAGACTCCAGTGATATTGTTTCGAGTCTGATTGTCGATGCTAACATTGCAAAAGACTAACCACCTTCAGATACTTTTGCTGATGTAGTTGCTATTGGAGTAGAGGCAATAGCTGAGCACCAGACAGAGCATGATCCTCCAGCTGATCCATCTTTTGATCTACCAGCTGATCCTTAGCTTTTAAGGCTATTTTTTTTTTTTATGTTTATGTGTATTTCCTTTATTTTTGTATATTATTGAACTAAATGGTCAATTTTGGGATATTTTGGTTGATTTGGACATAATTATGAATGGTTAATTTTGGGATATTTTGGTTGATTTGGACATAATTATGATATTTTTATATATTTATGCATATTTTGATTCATATTGGTGATTAAACCTTAATTTTGCATAATTTTACTTTGTTGTTTAAGTATTTTATGCATGAATATGGTCTGTTGAAGTTTTTACAACAACTGTAATATCTATGGTGATATTTAATTAGTAAATTGCAGTGATATTTGTTAAAGAATATGTTTTTGACATATTTCCAATTGTTTTATGGTGAATATTGATATGTACTGTTGTGTGTTTTTTTATGAACATGATGATTTTTTGAAAACTATCATTCCTAGTTCATATATAGTCATTTTGATGGAATTGCAGCAAATTCATGCCTTTTCATTTAAAACATGCATATTTCATGCTGATCATACAATATTCACTTATTGACAACATAATCATGTTTTTCTTGTTAGCAAAAATGAACTTTTGAGAATAAAAACCTCCCTTTGGACACTCATTTTTTGATTGCTTTCAAACAAAAGGGATTAGAAGTGCAAAAACATTAAAAATATCATTTAAAACTTGTTGGCATACTTTTAGAGGTAGTTTTGTACCATTTTTACAAAATTTGCTTTTTTACACCTTTTTAACACTTGCACTTAAAATGTATTTATTACCTTAAAAAAAGGGGAGATTGTTAGACCTTTAATGTTCTAACATGCTCATTTTGATGGGTACAAACAACTAATTAATCAACTGATGTTGTTTGTTTGATTATATGCAAGGTTCACTTCTCATATTGTAGATTGTTGGTTTGTAGCCCCCGCTACTTACGGATAATGAAGGCAAAATTTGAGAAACTACATAAGTAGCCCCGCTACATACTAAGTAGCGCTTGCTACAAAGAGATCCAGAAGATACAATAGCTGAAAGATGGGAAAGGGTTCAGTAGTGCTCGCGGCAAGTTATGTAGCACCTGCTACTTACTCAGTAGAGCCGGTTGCTTATATAAGTCTCTGCTGCTATAAAAGTTGAAGTTAAGTAGTAGCCGCTACAGTTATGTCACCGTCGCGAGCTTCAATTCCAAAAGGTTCAAAAGCTTAAAGGTCTAAAGAGCAGAGCAGCAGTGCCCGCCACAGGGAGTAGCGCCCGCTACTAAGAGAGCTTAGAGAAAAAAAAGCACTTTGAAGAAATTGGATGAATCATCACGCCCGCTACTTACAAAATTCACCGCTACTACAAAGATAGTCGCAGCTATGAAGTTCTTCATTCTAGGCTGAGTCGCTCCGGTTACAAGTTATGTAGCCCTTTCTACTTACTTAGTAGCGCCCGCTACTCCTTATGTAGCAGCCGCTATACTTCAAAATTTGACAGAAAAATAGTCATTGCAAGTACGAAGATTTGCATTAAATGCACATTTAATGCACCTAAATGACTTTATTAAGTTGAAGACTATATATATGAGATGGTATGAAGTTAATAGGGAATGTGGATGTGGAAGGAGAAGGAGTAAATGAAAATGTGGGATTGGTAAATGAGTAGTTGATGAGAGAAAATAAAGAGTTGAGAAGACAAATAGAAGAATTGAGAAAGGGAAGACAAGAATTTGCACCAGCACTAGTTCCAACACCGGCACCAGAGCCTGTTCATTTTTCACTTATGGTACCTCATTTGAGGCCTGTGATTATACAAGAGGCTCGGAGAGATATTGATGAGGGTGGTATTTATATGTTCAATTTTCTGAAGCTGGGATTGCCTAAATTTAGAGGTGAGCAGGGAGATGAGCATAGTGATTTCCTAAAGCAGGTACAGAAAGTTGTCATAAGATTACCCTACTCCGAAGCGCAGGCTATTGAGTTTATTGGGTTATTACTAAAGAATAAAGCTTGGACTTGGTTTTCAAGGCATATATAAGACATATTTTATGGTGATAATCTTCCGAGTTGGGAAGAATTCAAGGAATTATTGATGGATGAGTTTCTTACTAAGGGAGAGAAAGACAGAAGGATGATTCAGTTTGAAATACTAGAGCAAGCCAGTATGAGTGTACAAGAATATGCTGATGAGTTTCAGAGATTGGAAAAGTATGCAAGGAAGAATGTTCTAGATGAGGCTACAGAGATGAGTTTCACATCTTTGACAAAGTTGATTGATAAAGCTACCCAAATGGAGTTGAAATATAAAGAAGAAATAGCAAAAAGGGAGCAAGGAAGGAAGGGTGGTAACCGAGGTAAGAAAAGTCAAAAGAGAAATGAGGGGCAGAGTATAAAGTCTAGACCTACTCAGAGTGTTTACAGACCTTCATAGAGCCAACCAACTGTTAGTATTGGTAGAGGACAATCTAGATCTGAGGTAGCTTCATCAGCTCCACGAGTATCTGTTAGTGTATCCAAAGCAGATTAGTCATCACAGGTTATACCTGCTTATACTAAGTGTGGTAGGAGACATCCCGATGTTTGTATATGGGAGACAGGAGCTTGTTTGAGGTCTGGCCAGTAAAGCCATTTTATAAAAGACTGTCCCATCATCAGAACTCAGCAGGGAGCATCATCAGCTTCATAGCCTATTATTCAGCAGAATCAAGGCACTTCTAGAGCACCTATAGGAAGAGGTAGAGGACAAGGTCTAATATAGAGCTTATCTTAGCTACCAGCTATCTGAGGTCAGGGCAAAGTGTTTGCCCTCAATCAGGAGGAGGCTTGATCATCAAACACCACTGTGAGAGGTACAATTTTTATTCAACATGAATTAGCTAATATACTTTTTGATTCGGGCACTACGCATTCTTTTATGTCATCATCTTTTGCAAAGAAATTGGGAAAGGGTAGTAGAGAAATGCAAACACCCTTAGAGGTTTCTACCCCCTTAGGTAGAACAATAATGGTGGATTGTGAGTATAGTGATCGTATAGTAGAGATTAATGGAAGAGAATTTCCCGTGACCTTGATAGAATTGCCTGTGTTGGAAATGATGTAATTTTGGGAATGGATTGGTTGTCACTTCATCATGCTACCATTGATTGTCTTAGGAAGAAAGTAGAATTCAAAATTGAAAGGCCGCCAGTCTTTGTCTTTTAGGGTGAAAAGGAGAGTAGTTTAGCCTCCATAATTTCTGCTACTGCAGTAAAGAGACTTCTAAGGAAGGGATACCAAGGATGCTTGGCTAATGTAGTTGATACTCAAGTTAATGATAAGGGGTTAGACCAGATTCCAATAGTAAATGAGTTCCCGGATGTATTTCCTAAAAACTTGCCTGGATTACCACCAGAGCTAGAAATTGAGTTTGAGATTGATATGTATCCGGGGACTGATCCAATTTCTATTTCGCCTTATTGGATGACACTTATTGAGTTGAAAGAGCTGAAGGTGTAGTTGCAGGAGTTGTTGCATAAAGGCTTTATTCGGCCTAGTAGTTCACCGTAGGGAGAACCTGTTTTTGTAACACTTCAGTTAAAGCTTAGAACCTGAACCATAAAGGGTAAACTAAAGAGATTCTTCCTTTATTTGGAAGTTGTGTGTTAATGCATGTTTTTGTTTGAATTGAATGTATATGCATGTTTTAGGAAGTATTATATGTGTAAAAGTGGTTTAAAAGCTGTTAGGAAAAAATCAGATAAATTTGAGTTTTTGGTGAACTGGGGGCAAAATAGTCATTTCACACCCCTTCGAGTTTTATGGAAATTAACATGATATTTAAAGGTAGAAAAGAATATTAGGACATGAAAATAATGATATTATATTTATTTGAAGATTTATTGGAGAATTAAACCTGGTAGAAGATAAGTCCGGGCAAAGCTGCTTGGATAAGGATCAAATTTGAATTAAGAGCAATTTAGTCTTTTCCTTTGAAATATGGACTTATATGGTGTATGCAAGCTTATGGTATCATGTTAGGCTTACCTAAATCAAACCATTGGATGAAATGATGAAGAAATGGATGATTGGATGACTAGGTTTCACCATTTTTATCATAAGCTCAATGTATAAGATCATACCATTGATATTTAGTTGATTTTCCCCACCTCCATCTTCTTCCTTAGCCATTTCCCATTCAAATTTTTCTCTTTCCTCTTCCTTAAGTTTCGGTCACTATTGTCCATTGCCAAAACTTGTAGTTTTCTTTCATTTCTTGATAAAAACTAGTTAATTCCACCATTATAAACAAAAATATAGCTTTAGATTCTGAGGAAAAACAAGAAAAAGCAAAGAATTAAAGCTTTGAAGTTTTTGAAGAACTTTTGGTAAGCGATTGATTTTACCATTCTTTTTGTTTAATTATGTTCTTAAGATGTTCTTTGATGTTATTTAGTATCCAAAACATGTTTTGGTTGGAAGAAAAATAAAAAATTGGAATGAAGCCCTAATAGGAAGAAATATGAATCAAAGTATGATTTTGATGAATCTTTTGGTTCAAATGAGTTGTATTTGATGTGTATGATATGAATTAAAGGTTAATTAATGGAACCAAATCCATTTGAATGGAACTTCATCTTGGCCGAAACGATGATGATGTATAATGGTGTTGTGTTTTGATGTTTAATCGGTTTAAAGGCTTAAATGATGTTTATTTGATGTGTTTAACATGAATTGGTGGTCATTTGATGGAATACAATCATTTGGATGGAGTTGTGTTTGGACCAAAACTTGAGGTGCTTGGATGATGAATGATACTTTGATGATTAATAGGTGTATATGGATGAATGCTATGTATTTGATGTATATAAATGTTGTATGATTGATTGGTGTTAAAAAATGGATGAATGGAATGATTTTCATTTAGGTGGAACCATGTGGACTTTATTAGTTTAAGGTGTTAGGCTAATGCAATTGAAGAAGTAAGGTTTGAATGTAGTTTAATTGTGAAAATGATGGAAATGTATAATTTCAAATATGGAAAGGTTGATTGATATTTGTACTTGAAAGACATATTTGGAATTTGGTGCATGTTTGATATGAAAAGATGAACTAAGTGTTTATAAGTTCTTAACTTAGCATTATAATAATGAATATATGAAATGTGAATGAAATATGATGACGGAAGTGCATTTGATGCATAAAGGAATAAAAAGTGTCAATTATGTGATATAAGGTTATGATGTATAGTATATGTGTTTATGCATGTTGATATGATTTGATATGTGTTTGATGTGAAAGTATTGAGAATAAGTCTTACCAGAGTGATTTAATTAATATAGGGGAAGGTCCCCGAGCAAGGGTCGCGGACGACGAGTCACGGGCTAATTAGGCCTGTTGGGGAATTTTGGAAGTTTTGTCTGAGGTGAGTCTATATATATGATTCATGCATTATTCATTCATAAGTCATGAATTTATGCATATGAAATGATATCCTTGTTTGAAAACCATTGATGATCCAGTTTTGGGCAGTTTTGCTAAAATGACCTAAAACAGAGCCACCGAAATGTCTAAAATTGATCTAAACTTTGATTTTGTATAGAATTTCTTCTGAAAGGCTTTTTGATGTCGAATCAAGCCTAATTGCTTATTATATATATGTATTTATTATTTGTATAAAGAAAATGCCATGAAAATATTGATTTCAAGGCAAACCAGAAAGTGCCTAAAAAACGAGAAACAAACCCTTAATTTAGGGGTGCAAGTTGCGCTGGCGCAACTGGGCCCCTAAGACCAAAATTTTCATATTGAGCTATATTGCTCCTTTGATCTTTCTGATATTATTTAATATCATTAAAGTCATATTTGAGACTTAATATTGATATATTCATGCTATATGAGACATTTGCATATAATATATTAAAACAGGACTACTTCGGATGTGTACACAACTATATGTATATATGCTCTAACCTTTGCTAGAGAGGGTGAAATTCTCTATGCCATGGTGTGATTGGTTGGAAATGGTGTGATTGGATGGAAATGTGAAGGAAAGGAAGCGAAGTAACAGTATAGTATTATATATATGATATGTTACAGATAACTCATTCCTGTTATATTATATGCATTATGGTTCATGATATGTATTTCACCATTTCATTATCAGTATTTATTGTTTACAGATCATTAATGGATAGATGTGGCTTTTCATGAATAATATTGCATATTCATATATTTAGATTTACTGAGTATAATCTTATACTCACCGCAAAGTTGTTAAATATTTTAAGGACCTCAGTGAGGTAGATATCCTTTGGCTACATCACCTTCAACCTTGGATTATAGATGTATGTATTAAAGTTACTCCTGTGTATAGAAGTTCCTTGGTATAATGTATATAGGGCTTGGATTGGCTAAGAGTTTAATGTTTAATATAATCAAAATGTTAACTAGGTTTGATATGAGAAAGTAAATGATGTATATGTATATGATATGAGATATGTATGTAAATATTGAAGTGATTATTGAGTTGTGTTGACTAATGGAGGATATAAGGGTATGTATGTTATTTGGAAGTGTAAATCTTTATTTCTTACGGAAAGGTTAAGTCAGAGTTATAGAGGAAAATCTATCAACTTTTTTGTAAGGAATTTTATGATAATTGATACTTTAGAAAAAAAAAATTACTACCTAAAATGTATCATATGATTAAGGAATGATTGTTAATGACATTATTGGTTTGTAAAATTTAAGTTAAAGTAAAAGAATGGGTTCTTCGAGGTACTGGTCTCCTTGGCATTATCTGTACCCTAGGACCGTCATGGTCTAAAACTGGACCGTGACAAAGTTGGTATCAGAGCTAAAGGTCTAGTAAACCAGTAATGTTATATGTTAGTAGTAAAGTATATACCAAGGAACATAGGAATTCGTGTATCGTCTAAGTTAGATGTTATCTTCATTGTTTGAAATTCTACAAATCTGTAGTATGAATATTCCTTTATGCTATGTAAATTGCTATTTTATTTAAATATATACAGATGTCGAGAAGTGTGAATAGGGGTGATATACCTAAAATGGAGGGTGAGCATAGAGCATATATGTAACACCTCAACCAAAACCCTATAGGAACCCTTAAAGAGGGACTTAAGGGGGGAATTTTAGTTTTCTATATAACATGATGTTATTGTGTATTTATGCATGAAAATGATATATATGCATGTTATATGACTTGATTTTAGGCATAGAAGTGATTTAAAGGCTGTTAGGATGAAATCGGGAAATTTTGAAATTTTTGTGAGCTGGGGGCAAAATGATCATTTTACAGCCCCTTCGGATTTTAATGGATTTAACACCATATTTGAAAAAATAAAAGAATAAAAGTGAATGTAAATGGCATTATTTAGTTTATTTGAATAATATACGAAAAAATAAACCCGGTTGAAAACAGTTCCTGGTAAGCTGCTCAATTGAGGTGCTTGAGGAGCTTGAGGTGCTTCCGGTTGCACTAAGGGCGTTTTGGTCTTTTCCTTCATAATATGGGATTATAGGATGTGTGCAACCTTATGGTATTAGTTCATGCTTGATTAAATCTAACCATTGGATCAAATGATGGAAAAAAGGACGGTTGGATCAGTAGGTTGCAAATTTGCTATCATAAGCTTGATATATTGGATTTTTGCCATAAGTTTCTGATTTGGTGTGGCAAATACATGTGTTAGCCATATTTGTTGACTTTGGATGGACAAATAGTATTAAAGTAAGCAAAATGGATGGTTGGATGGCTAGGTTTCACCAAAGTTACCATGAAACCTTAACCATTGGATCATTTTTTTGATATTTCATTAGATTTTTCCAACCACTTATTATTGTCTTCTTCCTTATGAAAAAAAAACTGCAGCAACTCCATTAACACACCTTGAATGTTTCGGCCACCATCCACCTAAGCCATTTCTTGTAGTTTTCTTACCATTTTTGATAGAATCAGATAGTATTCAACATTCTAAACACTTTTCCAACCATTAAATCAAAGGAAAAACACATTTGAGCAACAATTTAATTCAAGGAAGATTTTGAAGACATTTTGGTAAGTTGTTTGTTTTTGAATTCTTTTGGTTTAGGAATGTTTATATGGTGTTCCTAGACACTATTTATGGATTAGAATCCATTTTGTATGGTTGGAATATGAATTGGAAGTTTGAAACCCTAAAGTGATGAACTTTGAACTAAAGCATGGTTTTGATTGATTTAAAGCTTTAAATGTTGT